>WHVE01000901.1:0-46645 GCA_015178995.1 Trichophaea hybrida | reverse complement strand
CGACGCAGGATTCGCCTCAAGCGACGAAGAAAACGATCAACCGTGGTCCGAAGCCGTGCAGCCAACAGCTTCCCATTCAACAGAACTTCGATCTCAGGGGCTAAATGCTAAGCAACCCGGAAAGCCATTTGACGGTCCGTTTCTTCTACTAGACGAGGAATCTACAGGTTGGAGCCCTTTCTCAAGTGTGAGGGAGTATTGATTCGCCGAATGGGTAGTTAAGAACCGAATCACCAAGATTGCAGTTGATAGCCTTTTGAAACTTGATGCCAATCAACCTTTTACTTCTTCTGACCTACTCTTCAAAAGAATCGATGACATGACCTATGACCTCGGAATGCAAACATGGAAAACCGGCAAGGTGTCTTTCACGCGTTCGAACGCAGGAGGCCTTCCTTCGTACACGCAATTCTTTTATCGCGACCCAATAACTTGCATTGAGTGTCTCCTCCGACAACCGGCTTATAAAGACCATATGACATACGCACCGAAAAAGGAGTATAACGAGGTGGGTGAACGAATCTACTCCGAAGTCCATACGGGAGACTGGTGGTGGAATCAACAGGTGTGTACTGTATTTTGCTCTTTCAGACACGTAGCTTTCGCGTCCAAGCTGACAAAGCATTTGTAGAATTCAAAACCTGTGGGCAGCACTATTATTCCAATTTTCGGTAGCTCTGATCACACTCACCTCACGAATTATTCTGGCGATAAGAAGGAATGGCCTGTATACCTGAGCTTGGCTAACATTCGGTCATCTGAACGATGCAAGCCAACGAAGAAGTGCTGCGTCATGATAGCGTTTCTTCCATTTCCACCGAAGCATTCTTTATAGGACCTGCCAAAAGCGAGGCATTGAAACAGCAACAGGACTATAATCGAGAGGTTCTACGAAGCATCTTCGAGCTAATATTTACGCGTCTGGACGAAGTATCGGAGCATGGCAGGCGTATGTTATGCTCAGATGGATATACACGATTGTGCTTTCCCGTCATATGTGCATGGACGGCTGACTATTCAGAGAATATCAACATCCACTCAATTGAATCCGGTCATTGTCACGTTTGTGAAGCACCAAAGGCTTCGTTCGGTAGCGCAGCTTCTTCGCCTGCACCTCGGGGAAACTTTGCTGACTACTTCCTGAAATTGATTACCGCAACTGACACAGATGTCACTCGATCAACAAGAGATGCTGCCCGCCAATACTTGGACGATCGAGGCGTTCGGCAAACTGAAGGAATCTTCTGGGCGCTTAAGTCACTCGATTGGGTGAGTCTCTTAGTTCCAGACGTGCTTCACACTATCTACCTCAGCATCTTGAAGCATCTGATGGATTGGGTAATTCCGTTTCTTGAACATCTCAATCGGATGAACTGATTTAACCAGATTTGGCATCAAATGTCACCATACCCGGGATTTACACCATTCACAAAGCCATATACTGCAGTTACACAATGGCAAGGCAAGGAGATGAGGATGCTCGGTCGAACGCTTCTGCCACACTTTGTATCGAGTCTATTGGAACCAAGCTCTGAACAACGGCAACCATTTAGAGACGCCATACATTGTGTTAAAAGCTTAATTTATTTCCATCTCATGACAAAGTACCACAATCACACTGACGCAACCATCGGATATATGGAAGGTTATCTTGCCAATTTTCACCGCTCAAAAGAAGTATTCGCTCGCTTCCGTGCAACAAAGTCTAAGAAAAAGGTTGCAGAGGTGTTGAGGAAACCACTTTCAGAAGATTTGAAATTGGGAAGAGAATCGCAACCAGGCTGGAGATCACTGTCAAACGCAGCGAAGACGCGTCCTATCGAGCAAGATCGGCAAACGATCGAGTTCGAAGTTCAAGCAAATCTCAGTGAGGAATCTGATTTCAACTTCGTTAAAATGCATCTCCTAACTCACTTCTCTCATCATATTCGCCAGCTTGGCCACCTATCAAATGTTAGCTCCGAACTTCCGGAGCATGCCATGATGGACATAAAGGCTGCATACTGTATATCAAATAGAAACGAGGCGACCGAGCAGATTCTGCGTACGAACACACGAAGAGACTTCTTTGCATTCCGAAACCTCAATCACCACGCGCAGATGCTTCGTCTGGGCGATAATACAACTCCAAACAAATTGCCTGTGGTTCGAAAGCTGATGGGCATTTGTACAGACGTCAAGACTCTTTCTGAGCTCGCTGCATGGTGTGGATTACCTAAAGGATGGCTTCAAACGCTCATCGCATGGAGTTTCAAAAACTTCAGCGATATCCCGATTTTTGTTGACAATGACGAAGCATTTGCTCGCCTGGGCGAGGTGACCAACACTCGCTACACTGCTGCTGCTCTACCGGTTGCGAACTTCCAACGAGGTGAAGAAGATATACACGTCGTACGATGCACAGGTACTGAACCGTCACGGAAGTCCAAGTGGGCACGAAATGACAATGTATTTCTTCGGCCAAATCAGTATGTGAAAGGAAACTTTGCATCCACTCGGGGAAGAATACCTGCACGTTTAAACTGTCAATTCCTCGCTCAGGAGAGCAAGTTCAGGGTCGTGACTCCTTTAGCACTTGTCACTACTTTAATTCCAGGTCCGATCCGTCAACCTCCTGGCCTGTTGACGGTGCAGGAAAAACCTCAGGAGGATGATTCCACTCGACGAAGGCCTAACTTCTGCGTTGGATCGCGTTACGTTGTACCTCTCAGATTGATTCAACGAGCTGCCCATTTCATTCCATATGACATTGCTGACGATAACAATAAATGGTTTGTGAATAACACAATTGATTTGAACGCGTTCAACTTGTTTTATGACTAGTAGATCCCTTGATGTGACGAGTGCAGAACGCGCTTATGGGGCCGGATGTAATTGGAAAAATCTTTGTTTATTATCGAAGGTTCGAAAGCAGATTAATATTTTACGATTTTATTATTGAACTACGTGGTACAACGCGTGATCTATTTCTTTGGACGTGAAGAAATTGTGATGAAACAGATTGTGTGAAACAAAAATAATGTAGATATTGTGAAATCAAAATTTAAGTATGAAGCGACAACTCAATTGGTAAGTCCAAAAATGTCGAAATGAGTTGACAAAGTTGCATGGCAATGAAGAGATCACTCTGTGCACAGAGAGACTTCAGCGACGAAGCCGCATCATCGCATGCCTCAGCAACGTCAACAACCTTTTGGAAAGCTCATTCGAGTAATTATCGCACGAGCCAATTTTAGAAACCTCGGAAATCCGGCAGAAACCTCGGAAACCTCAGAATTTCAAAAGTGTTTTTGCTGATATGCACGATTCAATAAGCCCTACACAGCCGTGACACAATGGAGTAACAAAGAGATGAAAGCATTAGGCTGTGTTATTGTTCGCATTGTTGCGACGATGCTTTTCGATCTTTCTTCGGAGCAGCAAGGTCCATTCAAATCCGCCACGCTCCATATCCAAAACCTCATCTACTTTCACCTCATGACTCAGTATCACAATAATACCGATGCAACAATCAAATATATGGAAGACTATTTTAGTGAATTTCATCATCACACAGACGTCTTTAGTCATTTTCATGCCAAAAAGTTAACCAAGAAGGTTGCTGAAGCTCTGCAAAAGCAGCATGCCATCGATATGCAATGTGAGCGCGAGAATGATCCTGCATGGTCACGTCTTTCCGCAGCGCCAAAACATCATCGTATCTACAAGGACAAAATTCAAATCGATTCAGAAATAGCGTCGCACTCGGTGGATGAGTCTGACTTCAACTTTGTGAAGATGCATTTGTGGAACTACTCCCCAGATCACATAAGTCAGATAGGGCAATTATCAAATATATGCTCTGAACAAGTGGAAAGGTCGATAATGGACTTGAAGGATACGTACCGGCAATCAAACCACCATGAGCCATCTGTCCAGATTTTGCACATGAAAGCCCGGAACAAGGTGTTCCCATTCAAAGATCTATATCTCAACGCCAAAAAACATTGTCATGAAAACCGAAATCCATTTTCCATGTCTCCAGAAATTCGAATGATGAAAAATCACTGGCCAGAAATGAAGTCCCTAGCAGACCTCTCATTCTAGTGTGGAATGCCAAGAGAGGAACTTCAAAATCACATCGCATGGTGTTTCAAAAGATATGGTAACAACACCGGATATGTCGATAACAACGAAGAATTTCGTGGTCGACAAAATGCAATATACTGTTGTTATGATTCCGCAGCCATTCCAGTGACCTTATTTGAAGGCGCCAAGCAGACAATTCATATTGTACGATGCACTGGAACTACCCAATGGAAGCAGCGTAAGCCTCCTTGAAACAATACAGTTTCACTCTGGGATGGAACGCAGGGACAGTTCAAGTCAACTAGAGGTCAAATTCCAGCGAGAGTACGATGTCTTTTCATCATTGCGGATACAGTGTCAAATCAATGATCACTTTTGGCCCTTGTTACAACAATGGTTGCAGGCCCAATACACGGCGTTCCGGGGATGGTGATTGTTGAGCAGCGGGATCACACACCTACATTATCTTGGAGGACAGGAGTTATCGTCGAAAACCCATTTTTGGCATTTGATTGACGTATGTTATCCCTTTAGACATGATTCAGTGTGCAGCCCATATGCTTCCATTTTCTTCTGATCCAGATAATAGTCGATGGTTTTCAAATAATACTATTCATATAAATGCATTCAATTTATCGTATGAGTAGATAGAACACTTAAAATCGTGGTTGTATATATTGTATAAGTCGATCACTTTTATTCGTGGAAGAAATATGTATATTAGTTAATATTAGACACAGCAGAGCATTATGTGCAGCTCTGATAACGAACTATGGCATCGTGTACAATACTATGTGATAAAGATTACATAAGTTGATAGTATCATGAGATCAGGATAGGTGGGAACTAAATTTCAAGTGAAAACTTGAAGAATTGACGATGAGTGTTGTTATGTGAGTTGCCAACTTGGCGACGACTATTTGAAATGCTTGGAGTATGAATTTTGTATGGTGACGGTAGCAGCACGGGGATAAGTTTCAGTAACGCTTAGAATGTTCAGAATAGTATCAACCATCCTATACTGTCTTGGAAAGTAAATTAGTTTTTGCTGAAGATTGTGTAGTGGGAGTTAGGGGCGGCATCGTGTAAGCTGTACAATATGGGGGTTTAGGTACCAATATAGGTAAACTTCACTGTTAGAGGACTGCTATCAAATATTTCATTGTGTCAAGGCATTACAATAAGGTCTGGTTTCTCATTGTGCGTAAGATCAGTAATGAATACAGGGTAGATTGGCTGTATCCCAGGCTATGAATCTCTGCTGCCAGTTATATGTTGCAGACAATTGATACATACTGGGCTTTCCATCACCACTGTTCTGAGAATGATACTTGTTTCAGCTGATACTGCTGCAGGTAATCCTGAAGCACCTGCCAATAGCATTTGGCCTTAATATGTATGAAATCATTCTGAGTATCCCATATGATTTAGGTCGGTATTCCAGAATCATTGAATATGTCATGGGTCATTGGTGTGATATTTGAACTAATAAAGACTCTTGAAATTCATGATTACCATACAATGGTATTGGGGAATCCAAAGTTGGTATGGTCTCAGATCACAACAGTATTTAGGTCAAATTGTTTGAATTGCTGTAATACATATTTGTTTACTTGACATGGTCTATATTTGATCACATGTCAAATTCTGGTAATATGCAACTGGTTTCCATTCAAATACAGTATTGCAATCAGGTTGTAAAATATTTAATCAATGTTTATTGCAAAGATAAAAATTTCCCCCTATCTATCCAATACCACCGAACTACATTGCAGAGCTGTGCTAGAATCGAACCATATATACAACCCTATAAAGTTTACTTCAGAGTGAGTATGTCAGGGTGGTGTATATTTGATGGTCTGGATTTCAAAAATAATCTGTTCACAGTTGTAAGAGTATTATAGATGTGAAAGTCTATCAGAGTTGCAACTTGTGAATAGAAGTTTATATAATATAATAATAAATCAATAGTATATACTGTAATCAAATATACAGTGACAGTAGGATTTGACATAATCCTAACAATTATATACATAGACTCTGACAAGGAACAGTAATGTCTAACAGTACAATTATCTTGTCCATCTCGCTTTAAATCTACTTGAAATATATATTCACAACAACCAGTTCTACAGGTAAGTACAGCTAAGTGAGAATACAAGAAATGATGAAAATTGTGGTCAAAAGCATATACTACCTTCAAAAACTGTATGCTAAAGTGTGTAATAATTTTTCACAATATCTATATTTTGCATACGTTTTCATATTATCTTGCTAATCAAAAAAATCATACAAAAATGTACAGTAGCACCCCATAGGTTGCTATAAGCTACAATAACATACATGTAATGCAGTGGTAACAGCCAAAATATCCCATAACATAGTGGTAACAGCGATAACAAATCCCAGTTACGATAGCGCGGACACTTTTCCCGACGTGTCCAGGGACCCAGTGGATCACAACTTCGATGCCGTGGCCATGGAGGGCCCTGGCATACTCGTTGATTGCTCTTGCTAGCTGCTGCGCTGGCCCTGAGTCCAAGTCCGCCGTCCGTCTGATAGCTGCCTGTGAATCACTGAAAATCGCGAATGTCGTGATGCTTTCTTGTGTGGGTTAGAGTAGAAACCTTTAAGCTTGAAAAGCTGACGTTTCCTATGATCTCTTCTTCAAATTTTCGTGTTGATATCGGACGTTCGTAATTCTGTTCAACGCATGGAAATACGGATAGATGAGATAGATATTTAATACAAATGTTACACCATTGCCAGAAGCTAGATTTACCTTGAATGAATTATAAATGAGAGTAGATATTTTGATAGCCAAAGTCAAGCTGTTTGAATGGCTTCTCAGATTTATTCTGGGTCTCAGGCTTAGGACTTTTGCACTATTGTGCCAATATGGAGGATAAAGGTCTCGATAAAACATACTAGTTGATACTGGTCTGCAAGAACGAGGGCTTGTGTTATATGCATCACTCACAGGATTCCGGGAATTCCGGGGCTTGTCAAAAAGAATCCGGATATCTCACTGAGTTGGTAAACTACCTATGACACTTCGGATTCTCGTTGAGGACGTCCCGTACAAACATGTCTAAGCTTCCTGGTATTCTTTCAACTGCTCTGCATTCCAGCTGTAATTGAATCAAATAAGCCTCAGTGATCCAAGTGAGTATAACAACGTTTAGGTGGATTACGAACCTTAGAAATTGACCAGACAGTTCCTTTTTCATATCCAATGCCAATCGCGCAATAACATTTCCGGGTTGATCAGGCCTGCAAATAACAGTCAGTGGACTATCGGCATATTTGTGTATTTGAGCAATGTAAAACGGACCTCAATAGTTTTCCTTCTCGGTGTAGTGCCTGAAATCTTTCATTTTCTTCTCCCATTGCATTTTTGTGTTTCGTTCGAATATCTGCCTGCATCTGTGTATCAATAACCCCAGGTCTTATGCTGATAATAGCCAAGTCAGGTTCTTCAGCGGCCAGCGTTGAACAAAGGTGGTTCATGGCCGCCTTTGAAGCACCATATGCCCCTGGAATTGACCCTGTCAGCAGCATGGGATTTTGGTTGTGGCAGTTTTAAATACCCCATGCAAGATATGGTGTTACCGCAGCTCCACTGGACACAAACAAGACGCGTCCGCGCGTCTTCTTTAACTCTGGAATTGCTTCTTTCACCTATTATTTGTTAGCGTTTGCCAACCTTCGGTCAATGCTATGTACGAACCAACGCAACAACGGCGAAAAAGTTGATATTAAATCCATCTCTCCATGCATCAATGTCTGTATCCGCGATTTTTGCCACAGGCTCCAGAACACCATGGTTCACGATGACTGAGTCTAACCTTCCGAATGCGCTTTTAATCCTTTCCAAGATATTTGCTGGGGCATCGGCAGCTGCAACATCGGTAGCCAGATAGTCGACACGGTGCGGATTTGCGGATTTTATGGTTTGTAATGCTTCCGTGTTTCGGGAGACAAGCACTAGCTTTGCCGAGGACCTTTCAAGGAGGTAGGATACAATTGCAGCACCAAGGCCTCGAGAAGCGCCTGTTATCAAGATAACAGGTGTCATCGACATATATGAATCGTTGCAAGGTGGGAAATGGATTAAAGTACACGAGGAGGTAACCGGCCAAGAGGTATTACCCGGACAGTGGTGCCACAAAGCACAATACCCCACTTTCAACCCCCTGTACGAAGTAATTTTGTACTCTACAAGCACTGGAGGCGGCTTTGCCGCCAATGTTTCATAAATAGACCTGACCGATGACAGAGTTGGCTGTAAGCTGTAGGGCACAAGGTACACAACTTTCTTGTATATATCTTGAGTCTTTTCCTTCTCTTTCTCTCTCCACTTAGTATTTGAATCTATACATACGGTTCTCCCCTCATTATTGCAACAGGTTATTAGCCTGGTGGTTGCTATTCTATCTTTTTAAAACTTGACTCCATTGTTATACAGAAATCTCACAATATCATCGAACCCTAACCCTTTGCTCCTCCGCAACCACAATGACATCATTCACTCTCCACCATCCTGTGGCAAAGCTTACTGGTACCAACTATGCAACCTGGGCAACGAAGATGGAGATGGTTCTCATCAAAGAAGACCTTTGGCCAATTGTTTGTGAAGAGCAACCACAACCAGCAAATACCCAATCTGGAAGCACCAGCATCAGCACCAGTCAAACTCGTTCCATTACTACCAGCCTAGCCAATGATAATGAAGAAGTCTTAAAATAGAATGCCAATGCACACAATACAACTGCAATTATATTCCTCTCCTTGGATGAATGAACAGAACAATGTGTAAACAACATTCAAAATCCGGTGGACCTCCGGAAGAAGCTGCAGCAAATCTCCAAGCAAAATAGATTCTCTTATTATTTCTATCTTCGAAAGAAGTTCTTTGTATTATGGCTTGCTGACAATTCCAAATCCAATGCAGACAATACAATCATTCTATACCTTGATACCAATCAATTTCTATACCGACCACTACACAGTGCTGGTGCAGCAATCGATAATGAAACTGAAGCCTCAATCATTGTTGGTCGTCTTGGCGATACATACAAAAGCTTTATTGTAGTGACCACTCAATCATTTTGCCAGAATGCCAATGATGATGAAATCGATCTGGAGTGCCTTGTCAACCATCTCTGAGATGAACATCACCACCAGAAGAGTGGAAACAAACAGTAAGAACTTGTTAATTCTGGTGTAGGATCAGCCCTCAACTCCAACCACAATGACAAGTATCCACTTCTCAAAACCCAGACTGAAATCCACATCTTTCCTGTAATCACTGCCACCGGAAGAGGCATAAGCAAAACAACTGGTGGGACTTATACTCGGAAAGGAGGCCCCATCAACGCAGCAGCCCGGACAAGTCGTGCAATATAGATTTAGATTTCTTCGTATATGGTATTGCCACAGGTGACCGTGATCTTCTCTCGAATGGCATGACTGCGCTGGGTTGCAGGGCCATTCTTTTCTTTACCTGACTGCGCTGTATTGCAGAGCTATTCACTCATTTGCACAACTGCACTGTATTGTGGGGCCATTCATTTCCTTTTGCCTGACTGCACTGTTTTGCGGGATCATCTAATTGCTCACCTGCACTGTGTTGCAGAGCCAAATTTCGATTCACTTGATTGTGCTGAATTGCGGGGCACATCTAATTCTCATTCAGCTACTATTGCTTTATTCAAGTTTTTGGGGATGGTTCAGGTTTCTGGAGAGTTTTTTGCATGACATTTTTTATCAGCTGGCCATATGGGTCGTTTGTCTGTTGGATTCTTATTTGGCTTTGTGAGTTCAGAAGTTCTTGCTGTTTTGATTTTATGGAGCGCAGCAGCAGGGGGAAGTATTGAATAAATAGATCTGACCAATGATGGAGCTGACTGTAAGCCGTAGGAGACAAGGTATACAACCTTTTTGTATATTTCTTGAGTCTTTTCCTTTTCTTTCTCTCAACACTTAGTATCTTAATCTGTACACACAGTTCTCTGCTCATCATTGCAACATCTTTTCATGGACTTTATTCAACTAATGTTCATTAACTGATACCCCATTCACTTTCCAAGCCCTGTACTATCCAATTCAGCTGTATTTGCCAGTGAATGTCCACTGCCACATATTCACCATTAGGTGTCATCTACTATAACTACTAGTGTACTACTGAATGGCTGCTGATGTATATCAACAGTTGTGGATCTGGATTGTCCAGCTTGTATCTATTACTATCTATCGGTCACTGTATATTTGCTATTGTAAATTTGAATTGGCCACTGTATATAAACTGCTTTGTATTTGAATTTTTAACTATATAACCACTGCTATATATCTACCGCTTCATATTTGATGCTGTGTTTCTATCCCTACTACAATACTGCTGTATATTAGAATTGGCCACCCTGTATTTGTTACTATATATAAGCTATTTTATATTCATCTTTATATATTTACAATCCTGTTTTTACTACAATGTATTTGAATCTAGTACTCTATCCACTTCTGTATATCTGCCAGCATATATCTAATTCCCATGTATGTATCAACTGCAATATAGTTGCTACTTGATATATACTGTTAGATATCAACCGTAGTCAGCTGCATATTTAAATCAGGCAATATATAACATACAACTCAGATGCAAGACATCACTGGAATATAAGACGGTTGGGTAATAGTGAGTTTCAACTGGCATAAACCCCACTTTCTCCACAGTTACACTCTATCCACACCCCATATAATTTTTCACCTTGTCAAGCGCTCAGCTAAACATTCAAGAAATATGCCACAAGTAACAAAGCACTCTTTTGAGCCCTATTTTGACCTTGAACAGCAATAGAAGAGGGCTTTGCAAGGTTTCCAAGTGTGTTACACCGGGAGCTTCACTCCAGGTTAACCTGGTCAAAGTAGTATCTGTACTTAATTTGGGACTTCTTCGAAGGTAGCATAGGAGGTTTGCTGATAATGTGAAATCACTGAAAGATTCTGAATGAAAAGAATAGCATTTCAATGCGTATATCGTTCACGCATATTCTCCCTGCCAAGATTGTTGACACCTTTCGACTCTTGAAAAACCAAGGTCTTTATACCTTCATCTTTGCTTCTAACAAATACTTCTATCTAGGCTGTTCTCTGGAGCTCCAGTACCATAACCACCTTCGAACCAATACCCACCTATTCGCAACTACCGTGGTCCGCCATTTTTTGATTCTCAATCGTCTTTCCTATCATTAAAATATAATAGAACTATTCATATCCTTTATGACATCAAGATCGCGGTCTTGTGCCTCCAGACCAGTGGTACCCTTCCGATCGGATGACGTCCAGACAAATAGGTCTCTTTCAATACAGAACAGCTTTGCTGTTCAAAGTTTGCACGAATTATTAAGCCTCTGGCATTCATCAGCTTTGAGCTGGCTCCAATCAGTTGTTTGCCGGCTGTCCGTTTGTCATCAGCTTCTTGGCCGATGCCATTCAGCTGTTTGTCAGCTATTTATATGTCGTTGGCGATTCAAAGCAGCAGCAACCATGACCATTAACTACCCATCGTTGCTTATCGATTGTATGGGTGTTTGTTTGCTAGCCATCCGAACAAATTGGCTCTGGCATCCGAGACAAGTGATAGCCAATGACATCTAATCAGGAAAATTGTGGGTGATCATATATGACCCCGCTGCAAACTTGCGAGGTAGAACACCACCCTATCCCTGAGAGTGTTCATCTATGAACAACTATACTCCAGACTAATCTGCTCTTCGTTGCCTTTGCAAAATGTCATTCAGCACGCTGAAGCAAATCATTTGCAATCCTCGACCTGGTGAATCCACACAGACCATTTCGTTTCAAACAGCTGAGACATGCAAGCACAATTAACCAATCAGTTTGCTTACGTTCAGATGAAACACATGGCAGCAAGCAGAATCAATCAATCAGGTGTGTCCAGCTAAAACACTTTGCTTTCCTTTTCTTCCTTTGATTTGGCAAAATCTTGACCCCGTGGGCTTTTAAAAACCAAATCAATCTGTCTCTTGGTTTGGAAAATATGACCTCTTGTGCCCAATACAAAATTCTTGGTCAGATGTCTTGCTAGCTGTTAAAAACCCTTTGTAGGGAAAAGGTACTACTTCAACCATTTGTACTTGATCCTGGTATTCTTCGTGGCCTGAGCATTCCATATGTGGTACTCCATTAACAGCCTCTTGTCGTCAAAGTTCTCTTAATGTTCTTCAGTCCAATCTGCTGCTTCCGGATATCCCTTCCACTTAACCAGATATCAAACCTGTGTCTGTTCCTTGCTATACAGGCTGCCCATGATCTCTTTGACTTCGTAACCCAATTTGTACTTGTAGCTCTCAATATCATAACCAAGCTCATCATACTCACCGGCTGAAGCAAGCTCCGGTGCAGGTCTGGTAGAGTTGGGCGTAGTGTTAGCAACGGTTCTAAATTGCACGTCTGGTTCCGTTCAGGAACCGTACAGGAACCGAACAACCCAATCACAAGCGGTTCCATCCCGGAACCGAACCGTAACACACCAGGTTTTGGTGGGTTTTTTCTTAAAAATTATTACTTCAATTCAGTATTTGAGTTCTAATTGGATTGTGACATGATATATTTGTAGGTTATGCAGTTTTTGACCCTCTTTCACCTCCCGGTCTCCGATTTGCGATACAATTAGTATTCGTTGAGTCACTGTGAAATCAAGACAAAAATACGGCCAAAATTGACTGTTTTTCCCAGTGACAGAATGAATACTCATTGTATCGCAAATCGGAGAGCGGGAGGTGAAATAGTGTCAAAACCTGCATAATCTACATATATAACATGTTACGATTCAATCAGAACACAAATAATTCATGGGAGCAGAAAATATGCAATTATTGGGGCCAATGAAAAATGAGGCTCTGCAGCAGGCGAAACCCACCAAAACCCGGCATGTTCCAGTTCGGTTCTGGGTTGAGACCGTTTGTAATTGGGTGGTTTGGTTCTCTGGCAGTACTAGAACCGGACCAGGGGCTCCAGTCTGGGTTTGGAACCACTTGTCATTGGGCGGTTCAGTTCCTTGGCTGTTCCAGAACTGAACCTGTGCCACGGTTTTGGATCCAACCCGGACCACGGCCGGGTAACCTAGAACCGTTGCTAACACTGGTTGGGGGTGAGTGGATAAGGTTTGATGAACAATACAGGGAATACATTGTGAATATTCCATTGATTCGACAACTCAAGCTTGATAGCAGTGGGCTAGAGCATCTTGGAGACCTTGAAGGGTCCATAAAGCTTTGCATCAAGTTTCCTGGATAGTCTTTGAGTTTTGGGGTTGTTCCCATGTAGCATGACTGAATCACCAGCCGAATACTCGGAGGTTCCTTAGCACACCTATTATTGTTCTTTATCATTGTCTTCTATGGGTGCTCCAAGCCCTGATGGCACAATGCATGCATGCTGGTCATCTGGTGAATGAAGTTCCAAGATGCTGGATTCTTTACTTCAGCTTCGATGGGCCAATTCGAAGGGCATTACTAGGTATTCCTAATGTCCATATCTCGTATGAAATGTGGTTTTCTGTTCATCACCAAGTTCAATTGGAGTGAAGTTGTATCCTGCCTTGAAATCAATCATGGTGAATATCCTCAATCCAGCAAGCCTGTTTCTACGTACGTTCATAAGCGGCAATCAATATCTGTTCATATATATCACACAATTTAGACTTCTATAATCCACACACAATTGTATGCCTCTTCTGTGTGGCTTTGGAACAAAGAGTATGCATGCACCCATGGGTGACTTGATTGGGCAAATTGTCCTGGAGTCAAGTATATCATTGAATATTCTTTAAGAACTGAAAGCTCCTTTTCTGAAAGAGTGCAGATGGGACCCCACAGAGGTTGTTTTCTATCTGTTAAGTCAATAACATAATTCTAGGATCAATGAGACAGAAGAGTATAGGCGGTTTCTCAATTGTATGATGTTTTGAAGACTCTGAATTGCCATGGAGTTCACTCTACCAAATCAATCCCAATCCCATATGCCACATTGACATGCATTGAACCAATGATCCCCACTAATTGAGGATCAGCACTGAAGATTGAAATGGCATCGTCATACTTGATTGAGAATGAAGATTCCACTGCCTTTGTGCAATGTTGATGGCGGTCATTCGATGTAAACTGGAGCATATCATTATGTTCTGTAACTTTGCTGAGTGCTCCATGGTTGACGATCTACCAGCAATGTAACATGATATCAGACGAATGCTCTATAGGGCCCATTTTGAAGGTCTCTTTGGTATAATGAGATTTATACCATGGAGAAACAGGAAAGATCAACTGTCCACCGTTTCATTTTTTTATTTATTCATCATACAGCATGCAGCCTGCAGGCTATGGCCAGTGAAGTTCAAACAAATAACAGTGAACAAGAACAACTAATGAAACCGAACAAAGAAAAAACGAAAAACCCCTGGCTAGGCAGCACTGCTCCGCAGTCCCCTATCACCCCTGCTCTAGTTACAAAGTAATTTCCAACAAATCATAGCGGTCTGTAACACACTTCATACAATAATGAAATATCTGTCAGTCTCATGCGGCTTGGTCCTGCAATTCAGGTGTTACCATACCCAAGGTATTCATCATTAAGGAATTGGCCCAGGTACCATCTTTGAGTAGCTATATGTGTGTCGTGCAGAAAATGTTTCAAAGGTTGCATTGCTTTATCTGTATATAGAAAATGCTTCCAGAGATATCGAGGGTGTACAACTCCAATCTCCTTCTGAATTTTTTGTCTTTCGCATTGGTATAAGGGGCATCTTAGAAGAAGATGTGCTGGCAACTGAAAACCTCCATAGCGACATGGGCAGTGAGGGGAATCAACAGAATTTGGTGGTATTTTGTATAGATAACTGCAGAACTATCCATGTGTAGTGTTAGCAACGGTTCCAGATTTGGACCTGGCGGGTACTATAGGTCTGCGTGGCAACGGCCTTACCACATCAAAAATCCACGATTTTTTAAGCGAACTGTCCAATTAAGTCCGTGAATATTGGTCAGATAATTTAGCATTTGGTATATCAAATATGCAGCTTTGCATTGCGCATCTTTTGGACTTCTCAGATTTTTAATATCACTAAAATTCAGCAAGCGATTGCGTAAAAACCTCGTTTTTGGGCCCAAACTGGCACCTTTTTCAAAGCCGCTTGCTGAGTTTTGGCGATATGTACAATCGGAGAACACCAAAAGATGCACCGTGCGAAACTGCATATTTGACATACCAAACACTAAATTCTCTGATGAATATTCATGGACTTAATTGAAGGAACCGTTTGGCAAAAACCCGAACCGGCCGGGTCGGTTCCGGGTTTTCTTGGAACCGCTATAATACAAACGGGTCGACAATGGAACCGTTGCTAACACTATCCATGTCCAGTTCGTAGTTGGGTGACAGTAGATGCAAACTGACAGTTGCCATTTGTGAAAATATTGTCTGGTTTAGTACGGAAAGTTCCAATATAGTTCTTTCCTTTTGCTAGATGCCCCATCCACCAATCCCCCCATTCCTGCATTTTTGCTGCTCGGGTTACCCTCTTGAGGTAAGGTATGGAGGTATTATAGTAGGTAGGTGGTTTTTCAAGAGTGGACTTTTTTGCCAACTTATCAGCAAGCTTATTTGAAGGAACATCTGTATGGCCAGGAACCCATTGTGCGGTGATGGTAGTTTTGAGTGCATGGAGGTTATTGGCAATATTGGAGAGTGCCAGGGAAGTGGACTGTCCAGGGGCAGGTTTGAATGTATTGAGACGTCGTATGGCAGCTTGATTGCCTGTGAAAATCCATATGTCTTTTGGTGATGTTATTACGTTGACAAATATGAAAGCATTCTGTGCACCTTTAAGAATACCAAGTAATTCGGCGTCATAAACTTCCTGTTGATGGGCCATTGGGTAGGTCGCTTCAATGACTTCTTGTGCAGTCATTTCCACAACAGTTCCTGCCCCAATGTTTTCGTTCAACATAGATCCATCAATATAACACACACTATTGCGGTCATTTTGTTTCAACATTGCATACTATGCTTCGTGGACTTTGGCTTCCTCTTCTTTTGAGCGCGGATTAATTTGTGTTTTGACTCTGCTTTCAATCCATGGTGGACAGGCTGTGGTTGAGTAGGTTTCAATCTCCAAGCCGTTAGAAATCCATAGACTGAGGGTCAATAAGGTTTGGATAAGATGTGTTTCAAATTTGAGGTTATTTTGTTGCATACTGTCCCATGAAATTCAGGGCCCAGTTGTATTACGAGACTCTGGGGTTTCATGAAATGGAGGGAAAGTCAATGGAGAACGTTGTCGGATTGGGTGCATTTTGGGCAATGTAAGTAATTGAATGGCATATTTTTGTCGCAGGTGATTAAGTTGTACAGCCACTGGTGGCATGGCTGATTTGTTGTGTAGAACTATTGTTGGTGATGTGCGGAAGGCCCCAAGCAACCACCGAAGGGCCATATCTTCAACTGTTTCAAATTTCTGTTGGTGATGTGCGGAAGGCTCCAAGCATACACCGAAGGGCCATATTTTCAACTGTTTCAAATTTCTGTTGATATACTGCTTGCCAACTGTCCACGTGCTCTTTATACTCTTTCGGTATTAAAGTTTTCGACTATTCTTTGTTCCATTCGAGTCACTAGTTGAACACCATTTGAATCGACTCACTGTTTTGCCATCATGGATGTATCACACCCTAAATCCAAGAGAACCCTTACACGGACATTCTTCTTGACTTGAAAGCTTGCAACCAGCATAATGGAGGTCTTGAACCCGTCTTAGGTTCAGGTGGTAATTGCTTGGACTTCTTGGGTACAGGCTGAGGTGGGCTGGATGCAGCCTTGCATTTTCGATCTTTTCAGTTGACAACCATATTGAACTGCCTTGCAATACAGCTCCGGCTGCAGTAAGTTGTGGTTTTAGGTGGATCAGAATATAATCAAATTTGATCTGTTTGTTACTTGTCATGACTGGATGCTAGATGACCAGCATATTTCCAGTGTTGAACTCATCTTCAGGCTCCATTTCTTGAACAGCAGAAACAAGAGTATATTCAATATCGAAAGCTATAAAACCAATGACCGCATTGGTTAAAACTCTAATGAAAACTCAAAAGAAACACAGATGTCTGTACCCATATAACACCAAAGCAAATATCAATATTTATACCTATAAATACTAAAACTGGAGGTGTCTGTACCTCCAAACCCATAGGAAAGACTGCTATCCAATAGCAGAAAGAAACATGTTTTATCCGTCAATCTCCATACCATCAGAGTTAACCTCATGCACTACTGGAGAGTTTGAGACTGCTGCCAGTTTCGTAATTTGGTCAGCCAGACTCCAGGATTTGACCTTTGAAGAAGAGGTGGTTATTTCTGGTGTTTCTAGGAGTGTAAACGCCAGGGGGAGAACCCGCATGATATACAGGACCAAGCCAAATGAGACTGACAGATATTTTATTATTGTACGAAGCATGTTACAAACTGCTATGATTTATTTGAAATTTCTTTGTAACTAGAGCAGGGGTGATAGGGGACTGCGGAGCGGTGCTATCTAGCCAGGGGTTTTTCATTTTTCCTTTGGTCGGTTTCATTTGTTGTTCTTGTTCAAGGTAATTTGTTTGTACCTTACCAGCCATAGCCTGTGGGCTGCATGCTGTATGATGAATAAATAAATAAATAAAATCTGGTGTTTCCATCTTAGACTTCTCATCCATCTTCTTCTTCTTAGTGCAGGAGATCTTCATCGCAATCCTATAGAATACCCATCGATGTTATGAAAAACTGCAGCACTTGCACTCATTGCGCATGGCTCGTGCTTCAAGCCACAATTCCGGAATGCCTTTTCAGTGCTTCACCTTTGCCCGTATTGACTGCCTTAGGATCTTTCTTCTTCGTTCGAGGTTTCTTGGAGTCAGAATCTTTCTCAAAGTTCTTCTTTCCTTGATTTCCCTTATCATCACCATCATCATCACGCTTCCTCCTATTGTTCATTTAATTTTTGGGTTTGTTATCCTTGTGCTGGTGCTTTCCTGTAGGTATCACCCATATGCGTGGCGGATGTGTTTGAGTAGTACTTCGTATTCTGCATCATCATCTGGAAGAATTTTTGAAAAAAATGTTCGATCTTTGATTCCTTTGTTGAGTCTGTTGTGCAGTGCCTGTCGCCATGCAATTCCTGATGAGCAGACATGGTAGTTCTAGTCTTCTAACTTTATGATGTAGTTCTGGATATCTCCCTTGAACTGCAATGTATTGATATTTTGAAGGCATTCTGTTTCTTGCTCCGGGTTGATTAATTGTTCCTCCATAGTGCTCGTCAATGCTGACCATGTGTCAACCTGAAAATTATTTCTAAGCTGTTTTTATTTGTTGTTCTACCAGCCCAAACCTTTGTCTCTCAGGATGGTTCTGATGGAAATAATTTTATCGTTGTTATAATTATAATGATCCTTGAATCATCTGAGATAGCAATCCACTCCTGTGGTCTAATCGCGGTAGGACTCAAACTTATCCGTTGGATCTCCCTTAAACTTGTATAAAGGTTCAATTTTTTGCTTCTTGCTTGAATTCGGAGTTGTTGGTGGTTGGAGTGGTTCTTGTGGTGGTGGTACCGAAAGTAATTTGCTATAATTTGTTCCTGCTGATGGTGGAAGTTGTTGGATGGCATGGTGTTGACTGTGAGATAAGATAGAGCTTCTTGAGCTGGAGCTAGATGAATCGGAGTCCCCTGGGGGGTCTCCTCCAATACCTCCTGCACCATCTCCATTACCATTCGGTTCTGGAGTTACAGTATCTGTAACCCAAACTCCAATACCATCACTTATGGTATATCGAAGGCAGAATCCCTGCTCAACAATCTTGGTTTCTTTTTTCATTTGGTTTCAATACTGACCGGGCCAGTGAGCGTACTGTTATCTTCGTTCACTCATCTGAGAGCTTTGTCTGCAAAGCTCTAGTGAATTCTTTGAATTTCTGTTCAAAGTTCCTCTTTATTTTTTGCTCTGCCACATTCTATTCCTGCTCTGCATTTCCTGCGGTTTGCTCTGCTTCTTCCTGTATCTTCTTTGCTTCCTGATGAGACTTGGTGTACAGCCCGGATATCCATTTGTCATATTCTTTGGCTTTGAGCTGACTATTTGCTCGTTGTCGGGATTGGGTATGCACTTGGAGGGCAAGGCATTCTTGGGCTCATTCCCAATTATTGAACAGAGTTCAAAGGGTTTCCCAGGCTGTCCCAGAACGTTGGATTTCCTCGCTGAAGACTGACCGCAGCTCATCGTAGTCTTCAGTGGATTGGTCCATCATCAAATCCAAGGCTGCTTGGACATTAGCAGCAAACGCTTGGGATTGGGTAACTATATCGGAAGGCTTCTCAAGTTGAGCCCTTTCTATCTGTTCCACTCCTCGATGAACGGCATCGTAGATATTGTTTTGCCTAATGATGAGGTCTTTGTAAACTTTGACCAAATCTGGGAGGGCTGTCTATATCTTGAAATTGTACTCCCTTGCTTCCTGAATAAAGGCGTCCATACATTCGAACTCCTTGTTGATTCCATTCAACAGCTCAATAACTGGGTCCAGAATAACTCTCCTTGTGATGGGCAGGTATTGTGTCATCTGCTCATTCTAATCGCTGGATAGAATCAAAGCATTTTTCCTCCTAACAATATTGTAGGTGTCCATCATGCTGGTGTCTAATCCGACCATCATTGGAAGATGAAAAATTACTCAAAAGTGGTAGTGTGAATTTATTGATTTATTTATTTATTCATCATACAATATGCAACCCGTAGGCTACGTCTGGTGAGGTACAAACCAATAACCCTGAACAAGGACAACTAATGAAACCGAACAAAGGAAAATGAAAAACCTTTGACCAGGTAGCACCACTCCGCAGTCTCATGTCACCCCTGCTCTAGTTACAAAACAATTTTCAATAAATCATAGCAGCCTGTTACATGTTTCATACAATAGTAAAATGTCTGTCAATCCCATTCGGCTTGTTTCTGCATATCGTGTGGGTTCTCCCCCTTGAGTTTACCCTTCTCCTTTCAATCCCGTTCATATTCCCTCCTTCTTCCAACTCACTGCTTCACGTTCCTGATCATTATCAACCTCCCCATCATCCCCACCACTTTCACTCTGATGTTTCTCCACCATATCGTTGACAGTTCCCTGGCCTGCAATGTGGATATCACCCTGCCCAAGGTGTTCATCATTACGGAATTGGATGAGGTGCCATCTTCAGATAGCTATATGTTTATCGTGTGGAGAATATTTCAAAGATTGCAATGCTTCATCTGTATAACCAAGATGATTTCAGATATATCGTGGGTGCACCACTCCAATCACTCTCTGCATCGTTTGTCTTTCGCATTGGTATTATAGGCATTATATAAGATAAGGTTCAGGTGACTGAGAACCTCCATAGCCACAAGGGCAGTTAGGGGAGTCAACTGTGTTAGATGGTATTTTGAATATGTGGAAGTACCCATGTCCGGTTTGTAGTTGGGTTACAGTAGACGTAAACGGACGGTTCCCACTGGTAACGATATTGTCTGGTTCAGTACGGAATATTCCAATATAGTTCTTTCCCATTATTGGATGCCTCATTCACCAATTCCCCCATTTCTGCATCTTTGCTGCTTGGGTTACCCTCCTGAGGTATGATAAGATGGTATTATAGCAGGTGGGTATCAGGAAAATGCAGTTTCCTCTCTGGTCTGGCATCCACCTTCCGGAATCCACTTTGGGGATGGGGAGGCTTCCAATCCCTTCCATATCATTTTACTCTGTTCGGACGTGCTCCAGGTAGCTCCTGGTGCACCTGTAAACTGACCACACTCGTACAGGAGCATTTTACAGCATTTCTACGACTTCCTGGGAGGTCCACAAACTTGCTCCTTTGCATACTCTGTTCCGTGTTCCACCCTGACGCTCCACAGACCTCACTGCCAACGGGTATTATATGTGACTCCATTCATAGATCATGCTGTCAATTCATCACTGTTAATTGATCGCTGTCAATTCATCGCTTCCACTTCAATCATCGTCATGAGAGATTTGAATAGATAGAAATCTCTTGATCTCAATATACTGATACATTGTCTATATACACCAGCTGGATTTCAAGCGCACCGCTGGGCGATACTCCTCTCATTTGTTTGGATAAATGGCAGATGTGGCTCCAAATCTTTCATCCATATGTGTTTTATCTTAATATACATTCCAGTATGTATCCAAATTTACTGGATTATGTACAATCTGTACCGAACAGTTCCCTGTCGCTGCCCGGATCCCTGGGACCAAGTGGCACAGCCCTTCAATTTTCAACACCGCAATGACATGTGGTGTTGATTCCTTTACCACTCAGATGAACCCATTCACTTCTTGAGGGTGCCCTAAACGATGCTCACAATGTATACTGACAACAATGGCCAACTCCAGCGGTGTTGGTCTATTAACCCAGGCGTAAAGGAAGGAAACAAAATCAGGGTGCTGCTGCAACAGCCGGCTGCCAGTCCTCACAATCATCCCACTTACCAGTGAGGTCCTGGTCAGTGGTGAACATGTGAATTATAGAATGAGAAATATGGGGCAGCGCCCATGGAGTCCATCATCCATGTTTTTGCCTACATGCACCCATATCACCTGCGGTGGCCGCCAGTGTCTCCCACCATCTGCCATATCCTTAACGGTGCAGTTGCGCAGGATCCGGTTCATATGCTCAGGGTTATGATATTCGGTTGTGTAGAAAGTGAACTTATTGTGACATTGTAAGATTGCATCTTTCTTGAACTCATTTCTTTAGCCCCAGATGACACTGACCGCATCACGGCCCCAGATATCATGTAGATGCTGCCTGACAGGTGATGGCAATGTCAGAATGTTGAAGGTTGCAGCTGCTTCAGTTAGTGATATCTGCTTGAAAGACCGTGAACATGCACAAATGATCGAAAGTTTAAACTGCCGCAGAGGTTTGGGTACTGGGTTGAATCAATGATTCAGATTCGCCAGCAAGGATCATTTTCTGCCAGGCACACCTGGTCATTTGCTATTTATCTTGAGCCTTCATCATGTTACAGACTACTGCACACTCCTCAACATTCCACCTGTATAAACAAACCACCAAAGAGTCTGTTCCATGTAGTCCATCGCGGTGCAGCGATCAGTGTGCTGAAGTAGCTGTGGCATAATATTTACCCCATCGCTGGCACAGTACACTTCTTTGACGTTCAAAATGAGAAAAAGCTCCGAGATCTATGTTGAAAAATGATCAGGAGCACCCATCCAGGTGATGAACTCTCGGTAATGACAGAGGAGGTGCATTTTTGGTTTTCCGAAGTGATAGAATTGCAGTGTTAGCTGCTTCCGTAAATTGGGACTTTTTGTTACGTCCCATTCCTGAAAATACTTCAGGTGGTTCTTCATCATGGCATGACGAGAAGCAGCTTGAGCTGCCCGGCTTGCCCCATCAACCTCTATTTTCAAACACTTGCCAACCTCTTGTTTGCTCTCTTCTGACCAATGTGTTGCTGCTTTCTCAGCTTCCAACAGCGGCCGCTCGAACTCGTGCTTTGCAGTGACAGTGACCTTCGATGCACAGAACACAGCAGTCATAATAGCATGGCGTACTCGTTCCGGTTTTCAAGCAAACGTTTTTGTAGGTCCACGGCTAGCTTCGGGATACAGCTTGAGTTCCAGGCAGTTCTGAGCTTGTTTAAACAACTGGCCAAACTGCACAAGCTGATCTGTGGATGCTCCGTACAGCTCTGCTTCAAGTTGTATAATTGTTGCCGCCCGCTCCCCTGCATTCCAGGTAGTCGCGTGCAGCTGCTTTTCTTTCAGATGCATCTCAAAAGATCTCATCTGCACAGTTGTGATACCATAAATTCTCCTATGAAGCTCTCTCTCTATCTTCTCTATCACCACCTCTTTAAGTTTTGCCGCCTGTACTTGGAAGTCGCTGTCTAAACGCCTTGTTCGAGCCTCAGTAGCATGTTGAGCAGTAAAGATTTGTTTGCACTTGTAAAATCTTTCCAAAGTTTTGTTGAGATATTTCAACGAGATATCTGAGTGTGCTCGCTGGCTGGCTCGAAAAGATAATTCAATCAGTGCCCAAATCATTTTCATAACCTCCATATCAGATGCACTTTCTGAGTTTGTTTTCCCTGCATCATTGCTTGAAAGCAGGGGAGCCCATACAGCGAATACACTCCTGAGCATTTTCCGGATGTCTTTGCCATGCCAGGATCTATTCTTGAGAGCATCAAACGGTTTAGAGAAATGCAACATGTTCAGGTAGTGTGGAACTGAGCTGAACCTGGCATTGAATTCAGCATTCAAGCCTCAATTGGTGAAGTACTCCAAATGTCAATGGAAGAGATCCTTCACGATCCCCAAATGGAGTTGGTGAAGTGCATCTGGTTGCCAATGGCTTTCGGGATTGTACGGAGGATAATCTCAGAAGAGATTTGATGTCAGTTCTAGATGCACCTCTTTGTAATTATCATGTCAATTTTCCTCCAGGTGCTGCTGATAGCGTGACATACATTGAGGCTTCAAGTGGCAAAATCCTTTGCCATGGCCCATCTCAGGTGCCTTCGGTACTATATATACAGGGCATGCTCCTCCAACGATTTTCATAATCATTGCGATCTCCGGATAGTCCCCAATCCATGCTGCTAGCAACGGGTAGTATGTACGATTGAAACAATCAGAAAAATCCCACACATAACCAGTGCCACTGATCTGGACTTCTCTCGGTGGTTTTCAGATGGTATGGATCGTGTGGTGCCATGAAGAGTCTATATCAGTTGCGCCTTTCGTTGGAACAGGAATGAATCCCACCAAAATCCAGGCCTGCTTTGATGCTGCACGATGAATATCTTTCTGAATATTCGCTATACTGATATATAGCAGCCAGGTGCTCTTATTGCCAGAGACATTTGTGAGATGGGTTTTGTCTGAGGCGAAGATTACTGGTACAATTGTTGCACTGTTGGGTAATTGCTGCTGAAGTTCCAACCACCAATTTTCGGAGTCAATTTCACTATAGATTCGATGATGAGCCAAATCGTATAGCTGCACTGGAGCCGAATCCTGGTGCTCCGCAAATAGTGAATGCCCGAAAAGAAACTGGATGCACTTGGAAATGTCTCTGCTGTATATGTTGCCATATTTCCCCGGTGCCTGAAGCCAACTCTCTGCTCCCAGTCCGAAGTCAAGGTATCTCAGCAGCTCCCAGAGCTTAGATACTGTCTGGAAAGAGGTCGGACGGAAATTGTCCAGGCCGTGCTGCAGATAGTCGTTTCCACAAGTTTAGCTTTGTGTACCGAGAGCACAGGCTTGTCGATAATCGAACGAATTTGCACATGGGTGCCACGGGTTCCAATTGTGTTTCCAGGGTTTGTCATAGAGGCTTGTAGCCTCTCCCACCACTCGCCCATATGCGGCTTCTGCATGCACTTCTTTGAGGGTGATGATCTTCGTGGTTACAAATGTGCAGTCGCATTCCTCGGGTATCTCGGGTATGGAAGTGCTCCCAGACGTGTGCGCAGCTGGTATGGACCCTTGGGTACTGTCAGGTTCTGCTGTTTTTGTTTACTTCTTGCTATGCTCATCTCGCTTCTTACTATATCTCCAATTTGCTTCTGTTTCAAGTCATTTCATTACCTCTCCCGTATCATGAAACACCTATGGTTGATCACTTCGATTATGTTGAGCAAGACCAGTGGGGATGCTGATCCGCTTTCCACATGTTGTGCATCACAATCGTGAGAACTGGTTTGCCAGACGACTCATACTGATAACCATTGTTATAGTATCTCCTGTAGATGGGGCGCAATGAGTGAATGGTGAATAGTACATGGGGTGCAACGAGTGTATGGCGGATGGTAGATGGTTCGACGAGTGTATGGTGAATGGTAGATGGGGTTCAGCAAGTCTATTGTAAATGGTAGATGGGGTGCAACAAGTGTATGGTCAATGGTGGGAAGCACCGGTTCAGGGGTAATGAAAGCTTCCGAACATTCAAGTTGCACACCCCTCCAACTAGATGAGGCTCCATGCCATATGACCCGCAGGCTTGGTAGGACTAGTCTTGAAACAGACAAACAACTCTATGTCACTTTACCTGACAAATTGTTTGTTCCCCACAAAGTAATTGAGTTTCCATTCCTAACTGCTGCTAATTCTACAAATTTCTTCTCGAGCACCCTACCAAAACCTCTAGGCAGAGGTTCGGATGTACCTGTAGGTGGCAGCAGAGCTTGGATTGCATTCAATTGTACAGCTCCCTCCCAATAGCAAGGCACTTGAGTCTGATAGGTATTGGATAATCATAGTTTCCCATCTCTAGATTGTATTGTATGTTCAGATGTGTGGTAAATTTTCAGCATATTCCCAGAATCTGCAACCATGTGGCAGGGGTGATATCCTACCTGTCATCTAGTGATCAATTTGAATGCTCCAAGAAGGCAATTGGTGACGAAATATATGTATCAGAAGTGTGTCAAAAAAGTCTGTATGTTAAGAGAAGTGTGGGCGACATCAGTGTGCATTGAGTGTTCTCGAGAGAATTGCGAGGGTATTTAAATACCCCTTGCCTCCCACAAATGCAGCCCATTATACTACCTCATTCTCAACAACAACTGCAGGTACAATCGCGCTTTTAGTAAAAAGCTCTGAACCTCCAACCTCCTCTTTGTAACTACTGCTAAACATCATGTCGCACAACACACCCTCCAACAACCACTCTCAGACCAACATAGCACACCCATAGCAATATTATTGAGGCACACCTGCACAACGACCAAACCCAAACGACCATCTCAGTAGTGATGGGTTACAGATGTGGGATGGGTTTGCCTGGAATCCTAATCCCGATGATGAACGGCCCCAGCCGGCAACTGAGGAACAGCAATATGCAGTGCAACCACTGAATGATGCTCTGTATACTGCAACACCAAGGATCAGCCCTGACGGATGGGATATGTGGAATTAGTACCGACAAACCTCGGTTCCATATGAACAGATTCCAACCTGACCACCTCCAACACCACCACCACCACCACCACCACCACCACCACTTCCACCACTACCGCCACTACCACCTTCAACAAACCCAAACCCACCAATGTCTCCGCCACGTGAAAATGACCAATACACACCACTGACTCGCGCTGCGCGGCCAGGTCCACCTGGAGTGGAAGAATGTCAGTTTACCCCACAGCCCCCTCCTGCTCCACCAGGAGGTCAAGGATCCCGATTCACCTCACAGCCCCCTCCCGTTCCATCTGGAGGTGAAGGGCTCCTGCACACCCCACATCCTCCTCTCCCTCCACCAAGACCACCAGTTGCTCCAGGCTCATGGTCCTCAAATCCTGCCCTACCTCTGATGCAGCCCACCTTCCCTCAATTACTCCCAGCACAGCCGGCAACACCAAGAGCACCGACGGCTAGACCGGAGACTGCCACTTCCAATGAGACTAGCCAAACTGATAGAAGTACAGCCCCTGGGCTGGACCAAAGCACTACCGAAACTGTCGTCATGAACCCCAACTTCCAACATTCCCTTGGGTCAACATCGGCAGCAGATCACTCTCGGTGAATACCAGGGTCAGACAGCCCCAGCTGACATTGTTCCACCTGATAGAACTGGACATGGGAAAAAGCCGCCCACTATCGCTGAGACTAAAGTCACCACCTGGCAACTCATGATTAGGATGGCCCAAGTTGAAAAAGAGTCGAAGGAAGGCAACCTGGCCGGAAGGAGCGACATCACCAACTTTGAGAATCATTTCCGGTACCAATGGCTTATTCCTCGGCACCCTCATTGCATGATGGAACCACTTGGCTTGAGAATGAGGCAGATGGAGGGGCACACTGGATTCAAACTTTGGAAAGCAGCTATCTCAGATTTCATCCAGTGTTATGAGGAGTTCTTACCCCTTGACTGGTTTGATGATTCTGAGAGTATCAGGCATGACTGGATTCACAATTTCATCCGAAATCTCTGCAACCACCAGAGAGAGACATCCTCTGGCTTGGTAAATAGTGACAAAAAAAAGGGAAGAGAGGTGGTGGTGGAAAGCGAAAGGCAGAGGGTGGCAGTGATAAATGCCCTCCCAAACAGCGCAATATTGAGGTGGCCAATAGCCAAAAGAAGTTGTTTGTGGTGCAGGTGCGCAGAGATGCCACTTCTGAGTCTCTATTATGGACATTTCAAGGACTTTAGGAATATTCACAACATCCGAAGTGGATCGCTAAGGCAAAGCCGAAGGGCCCATTCACTTTCCAGACTGTATTTGGTTGCTAGTTGAGTGAAGAAGCTGCTCAAGCGCTGGAGTTACGGTTGGAAAGGTGTTTTGTAGCAGTGTTTGGAACCAGGAAACATGGAATGGGGAGGAACAGAACTTCTGTGCAGTTGCCCCTGAAGCAGCGACTCTTCCCCTTGAGGCAAACGTGTGGAATGGAGATGGGAAAAATCCACCTCAGAATGTCCTGTAAGCAGCGCAGCCCAAGAACTGCAATGATGGAGACCAAGTAAGTTACGAGCACCTGAAGTGATGAATGGGGTTCTGGGCTAACTGAAATTCCTTGTAGGGAACATCCCCACAAACACCCAAAACAAAGTCTCTCAGAACCCCCGGTGCACAACTGGATACACCCAAAAGGAAGTCTCCCAGAACCCTCGGTGTACCACCTAATACACCCAGCCAGGGGAGGGCCCCAGCCCAGCTTGATGACTACGCCTATTTGCCTGTGCAACTGACTACTAGTGCTCCTGCCACCCTCATGAAAGAAATTAAGAACACCGAAGTTCTGGACAGCTATTTACAATTCGCAAAAGCATTGATTGAGGCTCAAGGAGACAAGCTAGGGCAAGTTTTCGATGATGCTCTCATGGCCACTATGAACAACACGTTCAAGAACGAGTGTCTTGTGACAGCAGTTACATTACCTGGTGATGTGCCATGGGAAGATTCACATGCAGATGCCATTTGAGGGCCACAGTACACCTTGAAGTAATTTCCAGAAGTAAGATTTCTTCCACATCAGATCCAGGCGTTTTGGTTCATTGTGAGGAGATGGACCTTCGATTTGGACCTTCCTGGGGAGATCCTGGCTGATGAAATGGAACTTGGGAAGATGTTCACCATCTTAGCTGTGGCTCTTTAGACCAAGTCAATTATGGAGGATGTGACCAATCACCATGCAACATGACAACTGGTGCTCTTTAACCTCTTGCTTGGCGTATGGTGACAGGCAGTAGAAATGGACTTGCCAACCCTCAGCGCTGCCCAGAAGCAATGGTACCCTTGGACTCACCCTAACCCTGTTTTTTGTTGACTTCTCCAGTTGCTTGATAATTAGCCGATGACTGACCTCCCGCCGTGGAATCCGGTACTCTGTGTGGTACTCAGAAGTGTCCATCTGACATTAATCAGTACAATCCATATCATGATAAAAGGGACTCTATTGCCAGTGCCCGAATTCTGTGCAGAATATGCCGGCAAACTGATTCACTCACACCTCAACATTCCTGTGGGAAATACTGGAAGACAGTGGGACATCCACTTGATCACCTACGATACGTTCATGAGTTGGGCACAATGAAATGAGAATGATACAGTTCACCAGCTAACCAATAGTCAGTGGTTGTGGGGAATCATCGATGGGACGAACCGCTTCAAAGGTCCGAAGTCTAAGGGTTGGTCCGTTGCATCTGAAGCCCAAATTGGTTTCAATGTGCAAGTTATGGTAATGCCAGCCTACTATTCACTCGAGGACTGGGGAAAAACAATTTGGTGGCTGTTCACAATTCCAGATATGCCTGAGAATGGGTGAGTGGTAGAAGAACAAGGTCCTGAGGCTTTAATGTTGGCGATCACTGCCCTTCAAACTGCCGTGACCAAGGGATGTTTCTCTGAAGTCCAACAAAAAGCTGCCTCTGCGATGACCGAAGTTGCTCACCCATGGACAATCCGCCGATGGACAGAGCTACGGCTGGTTTCAGGTTTTCCCCTGGTTTACATCCCATTGGAGAAGTTCCATCCAGTCACGCTGGAGTGGTCTCAGAAAGCACTGAAGCAGCTCTATAATGTTGCAACCTGACTCAAGTGGCAGAAACCTGAAGGTGAGCATGAGATCACCTGGTGGATTCATTGCTGAGAGCTTGCTTGCTGTTCGCAACTGTTGGAGCAAGAAGGTGATCGTTTTGCGCATGGCAGTTGGAAGAAAGTGTGGGATGCTATCAGTTTTGTGGAGGGACCAATTATTAGAAGGCTCTGAGAATCTTTCCTCCCTGAGTCGATCAGCGGTTCGGCAACTATTTCTAAGTTGGATGACCAGCCTAGTATGGGCTCTCCTGTCCTCTCACTATTTCCTGAGAAGGCTGTACTGTTTTTTCCTTTGCCAGGCCAGGTTCACCATTTCAACCATAATATTTATGCCATTTGCATGGTCTCCAAAGATTCCCCCGACAGGCACAGCAAAGTCATGAGCGATTTTCAGAATTCCCCCTGGTGCACTGTCTTTATTACTACCACTAAGATTTGGGATACTGGGCTCAACCTCGTGGCTGCCACTCATGCAGTGATTCTGCAGAACCGATGGGTTCTCAATGAGTAGCCGTAAGCATTTGGACAGATTGTGCGACTGGGTCAGATATGTAAGCCTCACACCTGGCTTGACAACACCGGTCCAAACGGCTTCAATGATTGTTTCACTGTGCTCCATTTGGTCCATGGTACTACTCAGCTATATGCTTTGAATGGACTAATGAATCGTCCGATGATATGCAAGGAGGACGTTTACAACATTCTCAAAACATGCATAGAGAAAACTGCCATTCAAGCTGGGATGATATTGCAATCAGAATAGCTGCTCAGGTGTTTCTAGGTATGCTTGGGTTTGAGATTTCATTGATGAGTCTTTGAGAATGTTTTTTGGATTTGCTGGGGTGCATCTGGGAGTATTCTTTGTGGTTGTAGGAAGTTCAGGTTGGGGAATTTACTGGGTTTCTTCTTCAAAATGGGGTAGATTTTCTGTATCTCTATTATCTCTCATGTGTTACTAGGCCTAGAAGTTAGAGAATCAATGGCTGTGGATTAGAGTATATATCCACTTGATATCAAGTGAGAAACAGAATGCTGTTGGGAAGAATTACTTATGGTGGTGGTTGAGGGATTGGTCAAGCTGTCAGGTGAATCTTGCTTCCCCAAAACCAGAAATAGAAAGCAAAGGCGGTTCGGATCGTACTTGACATTGCAATACATTCGATTCGAATTTCCCACTCTAACCCAAGTGCATCTATCACACACCGAAACTCAGCTCTGCCAATGCTGGCAGCTTCTATTGCAATACTAGCAATGTTTCATATGTGTACTCGGCCCGCCCAAGCTTTTGCGACAAACTCAGCTCCCGCTCAAAGCTTTCAGAGTATTCAAAGATAGAGTGAAATTTATGCTTGGATTTGACATCATGCTAGCTGATAGTCACTCGATTTTTCCTAATGGGAGTCAGGTGCACCCTGGAGCATCTCCCTGGCAACCGCCGACATAACATGATATTTTTTTCCCTTCTGCTCCATTTCATCTCGCCCCTTTTTATCATCCCTGCACACCTACAGCTTAACTGGCCTGCCTACCATTCAAATAATCACAGCTCTATCGGGACCAAAAGCCCCTATAGTATCTACGATTCGGTGAACACCTTCCCGCACAGGACCATGTCTGAAGGTAAACTGACGATATCTGAATGGACATGATTCAGAGTACAGAAGATACCATGTGCATTTGGCTGGAGATTGCATATAGCTGCGGCGCAATACTGCATATGTTCGATCATTGTGGGTCCCCAATTTTGAACAATGGACACTGCCCATGGGGTGCATCTGGGATTCCGAGGATGTCCCACAACACCGAAAGTGACGTTGCCCACCACGATCACCGTGGCAGTGGAATCCTGAAGCAGCGCTTCCTGCAGATCGATTCAGAAAACTATCCACTGCTAACTCAAATGATTCATTTTGGTTCACCTATTGGGGCTCTGGTTAGTCGAACTGAGCATGCCGACATTGTGCTGCTTGTGCTCGAACATGTCGAACACCTGGGCATGGCACCACAAAATCCAGTGCTTGACGTGCAACCAAAACGAAAGTAAATCCGTCAATTGTTCAAGTGCAGCTACTCTTATGGCAGGGTATTCGACTCATTCAAGGACCATTGAAGGCAGAGATTGCCTGGGGCCATGTTGAAGCCAAAACAGAATGCGAAGCACAGGTATCCCAATGGTAAAAATACCGGTAGCTCTGGCGCATCCAGAACAATCTGCATGGTTGGTCGGCTATGATAACAGGCAACATAGCAGATATCAGCAGCTCAGGTACTCCCGAAAACTCTGATGCAGAGCATGGGCTTGCATCTAGCTCAACCACATCTGAGTCTGAATCTAGCCATCTCACTGTGACCCCTAGCAAGTTCACAGTGGGGTCATGTATAATAACCTGTGATTTCCCTGATTGGACGTCATCGGCCATCACTTGTCTCCGATGCCTGAGCCAATCTTTTCGGATGGCAAACCAAATGGGCATCCACACCATCGATAAGTATCGACGGCTAGATAATGGCGGCAGTCGCTTCTGCTCTGGATTGCCAATAACAAACGGACAGCCAACCAACAGCTGAATGGCATCGGCCACGAAGCCGATACACACCGACAACAAACGGTCAGCCGGCAAACTACTGAATGGTGCCAACCAAAATCTGACGACTGCTGGAGGCCTATGAATATGTGCCGACTCTGGACAGCGAAGCTGCTCTTTATCAAAAGAGGCTTATTTGTCTTGAGGTCATCAGATTGAAATGATACGACTGGTCTGGAGGCACAAGCCCGCGAACTTGATGTCATGAAGGATACCAATGGTCTGATGATGATCTAATGACGATGAACACAATAGAGGATCGGGAGATGCAGGACTGCAGTAGTTGCAAAATATGGGGGGATCAGTTCGAAGGTGGTTACGGCGCTTGAGCTCTTGAAAACAATGTAGATAGAAGTATTTGTTAGACCAAAGACGAAGGTATAAATACCTTGAGTTCTTCAAGAGTAGAAAGGCATCATCAACCTGCTCAGCGAGGAGAACATGCCTAAACAATATACTCATTGAAAAGCTACTCATCTCGTTTAGAATCTTTTAGCAATTTCACATGCCAAGCTAACCACCTAACTTACCTTCGAAGCAGTCCCAAATCATGTACAGATACTTCTTTGACCAGGTGAACCTGGAGTGAAGCTCCCTGTGTTACATTATATTGTTAGCAAAGACACGCTGCCGAGGAAGGTATTCTTTCTACCTGTACCGATTCATCAAGTGACCGTAATGCCATACAACTCCAACTGTTACTGTTCAGTCAACTTCTTCGATTTAGCTTGAATCCCATCACAGTTTGCAGAACCAGAACCACTCAACTTCGATAGCAATGACGCTCTCCTAAACAATATAGAAGAACCTCTCAAAAATCACTTTGGGGACACACCTGATACGCCGTATCCGTGGAACCTCCACTGGACAAACACAACCAGACAAACAGGAAGTCCAAGTATCAACGATCCAGTCTTCGCTCATGATTGAACAAAATACAAGGGCTTGCACATCGATTGCGTGGATCAGGAAGTGTGTTATTGCAAGCACAACTGCGCAGGAACATACACAACAATCGGCAGAGCAGCAGCCACTCAATCGACCATCGTCACAGCCATGGACCATTGAAATGGGTGAATCAATTCGGACAAAATACCACCCCTATTCTGTTACCTATTTCCACCTTGCTTGTCCTTGATTACGTATGCTTTCCACCCAGACTACAAGCCGTTGGTACAAGTCAAGCAAGCATCCAGAGCTCAATTTCTATTCTTTCACACCACCCCTGCAAGCAATTTTTTGTCATCCTATCATGGTTGGGTCAGATGCCAGCATGGCGGATGCCTACACGGTGGTTAGAAGGGAAAATGCGTTCATCCTATCCTGCGATAAGGCTAAGCAGGTGAGACAATACCAGCCCATCACAAGGAAAGATATTCCGTACAGGGTTATCGAACTTTTGGATGGAATTAAAGGGGAGCTTGGACGAAATGACGCCCTTATTCAGGAAGCAAGAGAGAAGACTTTGGAGATACAGATGGCCCTGCCAGGATTGGCCAAAGCTTACGGAGACCTCATCAATAGGCAACAGGAAATATACGATGCCATGTGCTTGGGAGTAAAAAAGATGGAATGGGCACAATTCGAGAAGAATTCCAATTTAGTTATGTAATCCCAATGGTTTGTGGTTAACGTTGAAGCAGCAATGGTTTTAATGAAGACCCAATGCACTGAAGCTTACGAAGAGCTACGGTTAGCCCTCAGTGAGCAAATCCTATGTACTGGAAAAGCATGGGGAACCGTTTTAACTCTGGTTGATAATATGGAACGAGCCCAACAATGCCTTGCCATCCAAGTACATACCCCATTCCAGGAGCTGGAGGATGTTCGGATAAAAGCCCAAGAAGATCGCGAACGTAAGTCCGGGCTATACGCCATGTCTCATCAGGAAGCAATAAAGATACAGAAGGCAGCACAGAACAAGGCAGCCAATGCAGACAGGGAGAGGTGTTGGAAATATTGGAATCGTGACTTAGGATTAGTCAAGTGTGTATTTTCATTTAGATGTTTTCGGATGTTAAAGATAAGCATGGAACAGACAAAAAGCCATATTTTAGCACAAGCACTTATCATGAAGATAGCGCTCATATTTCTTATCTATTTTAGGATACGTAGTCATAAAGACTCGTATTCTATATCAACTACAGGGTTGTGTGACTCACATATATGACTCACATTACAACATCAATTACACCATTGATTGCGCCATCAACCACACCATCAGTTGCAATGACTTATAGCAATACACCATCATCAAAATGAATCACTTGTCAGTGTCAACGAGATATCTACCAACTTTCCTTTTCTGTTTGAATAAATGTTGGTTTATGTATTAATAATGGTGGATTCCCACCTCTGTAGATAGTTTTTTCTAAATCGAAACATACAGTTAGATAGCAATACAATAGCTTGCCTTCCACCTCCAAGAAGCTTAATAACTTCTGACATACTTCCGCTTGATTCCAGTCCCATTTTAGTTCATGACTATATTCCTTCTCCGACCTAGAGTCAGAATTCACAAGACCAGAGTCACCTTCAATTTCAGACGAGTTCAGTTTACCATCTCCCTATCTATTCGAGCTAGAATTAGACCTGAGTACCGACCTCGTTCATTTTGATAAGAGGAATATGGCAGAGCGAAAGATGATGATGGACTTTGAGCGGAAATTGAAAGAATTCACTACAGCTTTGCTGACAAAGCTCTCGGATGAGAGAACAAAGAGATCAGTATGCTCACTGGCCCAGTCAGTATTAAAACCAAAGGAACGGGATACCAAGCCTGTTGAGCAAGGATTCCGCCTTCGATACACCGTAAGTAATGGGGTTGGAATATGAATCAAAGAGGCTGTGACTCCAGAACCGAATGGTAATGGATACGGCACAGGAGGCTTTGGAGGAGACCCCCCAGGGGACTCCGAGTCTTCCAGCTCTAGCTTGAGTAGCTCCAGCTCTTCTGATAGTGGAAACAATGTTCTCCCACTACATCCACCACCAGGAGGAACGGACTATAGTGGACCATCTGCACTACCAGCACAAGTACCACCTTACCTACCACGAGTTCTGAATTCAGCCAAGAAGCCAAAGATTGAGCTTCCATACAAGTTTAAAGGAGATTCAACAGACAGATTGGAATCCTACCTGCACTGGATCACAGGAGTAGATCGCTATCTCAGGTACTTCAAAGACAAGTATAATGATGACAACAATAAAAGCATCTTTGTTGGAAGTATCCTTCGAGAAAAAGTATTGGGTTGGTACAACAACCGAGAAAAACAGCTTAGGAAGCATTTTCAGGTTGACACAAGGTCGGCATTTACCAGCACTATGGCGGAACAATTGATTGTCCCGGTGGAAGAAACGGAATGCCTCGAACGAAAAAAAAGCATTGCACTATAAGCAAAATATCTGGAACCACATCGTCAAAATGGAAGACTTAAACTACCATGTCTGCTAATCAGGAATTGCAAGGCGACAGTCGCTGCACAGTGGGCTCAACGAAGGAATCAAGGATCAAATATCTTTTTCGATGATTACACCAAACGATAACGCGGAATACCAATTGCTGCTCAAACCTGTCGGCCGCGCATATGAGAGACCCCGGCAAGAAAAGCACCAACATAACGATCACAAACCCAAAGAAAAAAAGTACAATAAGAGGAAGCATGATGATGTTGGCAATGATAAGGGGAATCAAGGCAAGAAGAACTTTGAGAAAGATTCTGACTCCAAGAAACCGCGAATGGAGAAGAAGGGTTCTAAGCCAGTAAATATGGACAAAGGCAAAGCCCTGAAAGGTATTGTGGAATGTCTGTTGGAAGCAAGAGCCAAGCGCAATAAGTGCAAGCACTGTGGTTCTTCAGAGCATCGATGGGTATTCTGTAGGAATGCCATCAAGATCTCCTCCAGGAAGAAAAAGAAGAATCAGAAGCCTAAAAAAAAATCTTCGATGCCAGAACAAACCACCCCTTCTTCGAAGGTCAAGCCCAGGCAGCTGGCTGACTGAAATACGAAACCAGCAGCAGCCTCAAGCTCATGAGTGCTTTACAAGGTTGACTCCAATGGTATGGGAATTGATTGATGAAATAAGTCTCTTTTGTATTTCAATTGTTCTATGGGATAGCGGTCTTTCCTATGGGTTTTTGAGGTACAGACACCTCTGGCTTTTGGTATTTATAGGTACAGATATTCATATTTCTTTGGGATTGCATGGGTATACTCATTGGTGTTTTTTTTGGGTTTTCATTTGGGTTTTCACCAATGCGGTCATTGCTATTATAGCTTTCAATATTCAATATACTTTCTTTTCTGCTGTTTAAGAAAGGGTGCCTGAGAATGTGATCAATACTAACAATATGATGGTCATATAGCATCGAGCCGTGACAAGTGACAAACAATTGCCATCGAATTGGATGAAAAGTTCATTCAAACCTCATTTATCAACCAAGACCCATTGTAGCTGGAGGGGTGTCAAAAGGCAGTTCACAATGGTTATCAACCAAAAAGATCGAAAACGCAAGGCTGCAGCCAGCGCACCTCAGCCTGTACCCAAGAAACCAAAGCATCAATTATCACCTGAACCAAAGACAGGTTCAAGACTCACAATACACATGATTGCAAGCTTTCGAGACGAGAACAACGTCCCTGTAAGAGTTCTTGTGGATATGGGGTGTGATACACCTATGATATCGAAACAGTGGGCGGATTCACATGGTGTTCTATTCGTGACTCGAACGGAACCAAATAGTGTGGAATACTTGAATAGAGACAGAGTAGAAGGAGTGGGATGGCAGTACACCGTCCCTGTCACTGTGCACTATGAATCCCATTATTCCGGGGAAACCTGTGAAATTGGCCCAATAGATGATTCGTCTGATATCAAGCTACTTTGCTGGTGGATTGTCAAGCTTGGAGCACTCAGCGGAGTTAACAGTGAAAATGATATGCTCAAATTCATATTGAAACACTGCTATGACCATTGTACAAAGGCAGCGGTATCTTCGTTCTCGATCGAATATGATGATTTCATCGGAAAGTTTGGTACTAATCATCAATTAATTGGTGTTATTGGTTCAATGCATGTCAACACGGTGCACGAGATTGAGATCAATTGGGCAGAGCGAATTCCATGGCAATACAGAGACTTCAAAATAAGATACAATGGAGAGACTGCCCATGCCCTTCTGCCTCATCGATCCTACATTCATGCCATTGAGTTGAGAGATAGAAAAAAACCTCCGCGGAGTCCCATTTACACTCTCTCAGAAAAGAATCTTTTGGTCTTTAAAGAATATCTAAACGAAATACTTCATTCTGGATACATCTGTCCTAGCATGTCACCTGCAGGTGCACCCACACTCTCCGTGCCAAAGCCACACCGAAGAGGTTTATGGTTGTGCATTGTTGACAGAGACCATAATTGTGTGACGATTATGAACCAATATCCATTGCCACTGATGAACGCACTTGGAGACAGGGTGGCTGGATCGAGGATTTTAACCAAAATTGATTCGAAGGCAGGGTACAGCCTCATTTGAATTGAACCCAGTGATAATTGGAACACAGCATTGTTTACAAGATATGGACAGTATGAATACCAAGTTATGCCCTTCGGATTGGCGAATGTGCCTGCAACATTCCAAGATATGATGAATGAGATCCTGCAAGATCTAATCGATCATGGAGTAGTAGTCTCTATAGATGATAGCCTCATCTATACAGATGACAAAGAAGAGCATGTGCGATTGACTCAAGAAGTCTTTTGTCAATTACAGGAAAACAACTTGGCTATAGCACCCGATAGATGCGAATGGCACCAGAAACAAGTTGAGATCATTGGATATCTCTCATCTGGCGAAGGTTTATTTATTTAATTATTTATTCATCCTACAGCATGCAGCCCATAGGCTATGGCCGGTAAAGTACAAACAAATACCCGTGAACAAAAACAACTAATGAAATCAAACAAAGAAAAAACGAAAAACCCCTGGCTAAGTAGCACCACTCCACAGTCTCCTGTCACCCCTGCTCTTGTTACAAAGCAATTTTCAATAAATCATAGCAGTCTGTAACACGCTTCATACAATAATAAAATATCTGTCAGTCTCATTCGGCTTGGTCCGGCATATCATGCAGGTTCTCCCCCTGGAGTCTACCCTCCTCCTCCCATCCCCGTTGAACTTTAATCCTCCTCTCGCCTCTCTGCATCTCCTTGCTCCACATCGTCATCCTCTTCATCATCCCCTCCACTCTCACTCTGATGTTCCTCCACCATATCGTTGACAGTTCCCTGCCCTGCAATTTGGGTGTTACCCTGCCCAAGGTGTTCATCATTACGGAAATGGCCCAGGTACAATCTTTGAGTAGCTATATGAGTGTGGTGTAGAAAATATTTCAAAGGTTGCATTGCTTTATCTGTATAAAGAAGATGCTTCCAGAGATATCGAGGGTGTACAACTCCGATCTCTTTCCGCATTTTTTGTCCTTCGCGTTGTTACAAGAGGCATCTTAAAAGAAGATGTGCTGGCAACTGAGAACCTCCATAGTGACATGGGCAGTGAGGGGAATCAACAGGATTTGTTGGTATTTTGTACAGAAAACGGCGGAAGTATCCATGTCCAGTGTGTAGTTGAGTGACAGTAGATGCAAACGGATGGTTGCCACTTGTGGAAATATTGTCTGGTTTCGTATGGAAAGTTCCAATATAGTTCTTTCCTTTTGCTGGATGCCTTATCCACCAATCTCCGTATTGCTACGTTTTTGCTGCTTGGGTTACCCTCTTGAGGTAAGATAAGGAGGTGTTATGGTAGGTAGGTGGTTTTTCAAGAGTGGACTTTTTTGCCAACTTATCAGCAAGCTAATGTTCAGGTACATCTGTGTGGCCAGGAACCCATTGTACTGTAATCGTAGTTTTGAGTACATGGAGGTCATTGGCGATATTGGAGAGTATCAGTGAAGTGGACTGTCCAGCGGTGGGTTTGATGGTATTGAAACGTCGTATGGCAGCTTGATTGTCTGTGAAAATCCATATATGTCTTTTGGTGATGTTATTACTTTGACAAATCTGAAAGCATTTCTGTGCAGCTTTAAGAATACCAAGGAATTTGGCATCATAAACTTCCTGTTGATGGCCAATTGGGTAGGTCGCTTCAATGACATCTTCTCCTGTCATTTCCACTACAGTTCCTGTCCCAATGTTTTCGTTCAACATAGATTCATCTGTATAACAAACAATATTGCGGTTCTCTTGTCTCAACATCGCATACTGTGCTCTGTGGGCTTTGACTTCCTCTTTTTTTGAGCGGGCATTCATTTGTGTTTTGACTCTGCTTTCAATCCATGGTGGACAGGTTGTGGTTCAGTTGGTTTCAGTCTCCGAGCTGGTAGAAATCCATGGACTGAGGGTCGATAACCTTTGGATAAGATGTGTTTTAAATTTGCGGTTATTTTGTTGCATCTTGTCCTATGAAATCCCGGGCCCAGTTGTAATAGTAGACTCGGGGGTTTCATGAAATGGAGGGAAAGTCAATGGACAACGTTGTCCGATTGGGTGCATTTCAGGAAATGTAAGTATTCGAATGGCATATTTTCGTAGCATGTGATTAAGTTGTACATCCACTGGTGGCAGGGCTGATTCATTGTGTAGAGATATTGTTGGTGATGTGTGGAAGGCTCCAAGGATACACCGAAGGGTCATATTTTGAATTGTTTCAAATTTCTGTTGATATGCTACTTGCCCCATCCACCAAACTTCTGTTCCAAAGTCGCAAACAGGTACAACACACGCATTGTATAGTTGGCTGACTGCACTTGGGATGAGTCTTGATTCTGTATTGGCTAGTGATTTGAGGGCTCCAAGGGCTCATTGCCGACTGGCAGCTTTCAACATAACATGGTGTTTGAAGGTGAATTTTCTGTCAAACCAAATACCAATCCACCTTATCACATCTGGGCCAATGCTGTTTGTGCTGGGAGAAATGGTTGTGCCATTAGGTAGAGTAATCATTTTGTCATCTGAGGTATCACCATTTTGTCCATTGTGGAAGTGCATCATCTCTGACTTTGAGTCATCACATCATAATGCATTGTTTTATGCCCATTTGAATCCTGTCCGTGCAGCAGCCTCAAAGCATCTTGCATTATAGGCTTTTGATTTGCTTCGAACAACAATTGCAACATCGACAATTTAGCTTGAAATCCAGGAGCTTGGGTAATGGGTTGTGAGTTGGTAGAAGAGAGGACTGAGATCGAGGAGGAAAAGAATTGGGGATACAGGTGATCCCTGAGAGATTCCTGTCAGGGCAGGGCTGCAGTCTTCCTTTTGTCCATCAAATGTCAGAGCTGTTGTACGTTTGGATAAAAATTGGTTCACCCGTGAATGAATTGCGGTGGGGTAGCCTAGTTGTCGCAGAGTTTGGAGGAGACGGGCCTTGGATACATTGTTAAATACGCCACCAACATCAATAAAGAGGGCAGTAGTGAGTTCCTTTGCGTGTTTTCCTTCTTCAATTTCAGGTGTAAGTGCCATTACAGCATCTATAGCAGAATGTTGTCTTCGTCCTTTAATTTGAGCTGTGTATAGCAGGTATTATTCTTCAGCCATATATGCGATTCGGATTGCCATCAACTTTTCAAGGATTTTCCCAACACAATTCAGATGGGCGACAGGTTGGTAGGCCTCAGGTATGGAATAGTCAGGTTTTCCATGTTTGGGTATAATCACAGTCGTTGGTTGTCGCCAACAGGTGGGGTGATACCCTGTGGTTCCAAGTATAGCAAAGAGACTGTCGAATTGTTCAGTGGCTGCAAGGTATGCTTGCCGGAGACAGTAAAAGAGAAGCCCATTAGGTCCAGGGGCTTTACGTGGTGCAGCAGTAATTATTGCTTGTTTGATTTCTGTCAAGGTAAATGTGATCCATGGCAGGGTTGGTCGATTGGTGATACCAGTTGGGGAAGGTGCTACTAGTGGGGGTGGGAATATGGTGGAATGGAATAGTATTGCCTGATCTTCAAAAGTCACAGCTGTTGTGTTGGAGAACGACAGGGGTGGTGTCCGCTGGGTTTTCTTGGGTTTGGCATAACGAAGGGCGCTAAATATATCAGTGCCTTGTGCATTTTCTAAAAATTCAATCCACATTGTTGTCAGGGAGGTGTGGATATCCCGGTAATATTGGTTTTGAACTTCTTTCACTTGGAAATGATCACTTTCAAGGTGTATTATCTTCGACTGTTTCTGGGCTCTGTTTATCTGTGTTTGGAAGATTGTGAGTTAGGGTTGTCCCCCAGCGTTTTGAATGTGTTGTAAGCTGGAGAACTGGGGTAGATTGCTTGACAGCATCAAGAATCATATCTCGGAGAAGTACGGCTGATTTGTCAAGGTTTGATACGGTTGGTTGTTCATGGAGGCATTGCCAGACGATTTGTTAGGCATCGAAAAGTGTATTGAGAGTTGTTGAGAATCAATCCCAGTATGTTTTATTCCAGTTGTATCTGATCGTGTTGGAGTCAATGGTAACAAGCTCAGATTCTGCCAAGATATCAAAACGTATTGTTGCATGGTCTGAACCGGTTGATGCATTGTCATCCACTGCCCAATTTGTAACAGAGTCATGGATGGCTTGCAATTTAATGGCCAGGTCGATAATAGAGGTTCCCTTGCCATTTCAGTAGTAGTATATTGGGGTGTATGGTACATTGCGCAGGGAAACATCACTTGTTTCCATCATCTGAACAAGTTCGTTGGCGCATTTGGGTGTTTGGATTTGTGAATTCCACCACGTATAATGGCCATGCATATCACCAGCAATAATGCATCGTTCAGGCAATGGGATTTTGGTGAAGCATTTTGAAATGGTGTAGAGATTAGATGAGCCTTCATGTTCATTGTAAATATTGAAGACTGTAATTGGTATAATTGAGGGTGTTGATATTTCAAGGACTTAAAAATCAGGATCCTGGCTGATGTCGGTACGTGGGGAGCATTTGATATAAGGGTTGTTATTGGCCACATAGGCAAATGTCGTATTGTGTTTTCTTAAGTTTTTTGGTTGTATAAGTAGCTCAAATCATGGGTGTGTTGTAATGAATATATTTTCTGGGTTAAATGCAGGTGCTTGGAGTAAAAGAAGGTCGCCCATTCCAACTGCAAAGTCAAGACAGGTATTGATGACTAAGAAGGAATGGTTGCAGTTGTGTTTTATAATTCGAATTTTGGTAGGTGAATAGGAAGGTTGTTTAAGCAGGGGTAATGGTCTGGTAGTCTTTCATGAACTTGGTTTGTACCTGAGCACTTATGGCAGTAATTGTTGGGCATTTAGAATTGCAGGCCCGATGAGTACCCTGGAAGTAGATGCATTGGATAACATTGTGGACACACTGTTTGCCTATGCTGGGACATGATCCACATGAGTGGGTCATAGTGGTGTGAGGTTCTGCACATATATTGCAGAAAGGTGATTGTTTACATCATAGGTAAAAATGACCAAATTGTTGGCAGTTAGTATATTGGTCAGTTGGTCGGAATGCCACATATCCGTCAACTTTGCTGGTCATGCCATCTACTTGTACTCCATGATCTTGAATATGTTTTGCTTCATGTTCAGTACGGACTGCAATACCCATGGTTGTTGCCTTGTTGTGTGGTCGCGTTTCTGGCTTTGTAAGAGATTGTGGTAGAGTGGTAAGCTTGATATGATTGTTGTTCATCTCAATATCTTCTTTCAATAATTTCATTCCTGTTTCACATTCAGGAAACATATTGATGTCAATGGAATGAACCATCATTTGGATCCAGGTTTCTTGCTTTTTGAGATTTTGTGCTGTTGTATCAACTGAATACACTGTTTCTTCAATAGCAGCCTTGTGGGCTAGTTCCGATTCTACAGGGCAGGGGCCTGCTGTCAGGAGAATGAGATTGTCCTTATATCTGGCAGAAATATGTCCAATATTGGCCCAAGGGTCAGCGTGGCAGCGTCGGAGGGTGGCGTTGATAGCAAGCTTAAGTTTGTAATATCTGCAGTAACTGGTTGGTCACTGTGTCTGGCAATTACTAGGGTGCGCTGTTTTTTGGAGAGAGGACGGGGATTAAGTGTATGCCCATTCTTATCTTTTGGTGGGTCTTTCTTTGCGCATGCAGATGCAATTGATGACCAGAGTGTGGGTTTGGGGGAAGTGTCCTCTGGGACAGCTGGAGTTAGAAGGTTTGGTAGTGCTGGTAGTGCATCTTTCTTTGATGCTTGAATTTGTAGAAGGTGTTCAACTTGTTGTCCAAGGGCTGCAAGGCTATTCAGGGCAATGTTGTGTTTGGTTTCAATTGAGGCTAGACAGGATGTTAGTTTTCGGTTCTGGGTGGTGAGACGTTTGTTGATTTTGAGAACATTCATGTGAAGTCATTCAAGGATGGCTTTGAATAGATGATGAATTCTATCTTCATCTTCATCGTGTGGATTCAGTAGGTTTGTTGAAGGGTCCTGAAAATCTTCCTCTTTAGAATCATTATTATCATCGGAAAATTCATCATTAGCATTGGCATCCTCTGTTAGGGGTTTTCCCTTATCATACGTATGAGGTACATCGGACTTTGTCTCCCACGCTTGCCATGTGACGGTTGGCATCAGGTGGATGAGGATACACCCCTGAGAATGTCTACTGATGAGTGAGCGGAAGGCCCAACATAGCCGGGTGAAATTCCCATAATATTCTCAGCTCCAATATCGCATCTTAGCAAAGTGGACTAGCTAATCCACGCGAAGACACTATGCACACTCGATTTGACAGTAACTGAAGTTCCTTCGGTACTGGCCAAGGCATGGGACACACACAACCATACTGCCGAAGCAAACATAACTGCCTTGCAGAGACTCTAGGGTCAGCTGTGCGTTATGAATCAGACCAGTGTTACTCCAATATCAAACTAATACTGGGATAAAAAACTATGATCGGAAACTAGAATAAGTTCCCCGAGAATGGTTGGACGAACGATATTATCTTAGTATGACGGACTTCACTATCTTCCCAAGACCAGTAATCAACGGAGATCAGTTAACTGCGCCGCGGTAGTTGATTCTACCTAAAAGATAAGTGTTCCGACCTAGACTGCCGAACCCCAGCTCTGTTGCGTTTGCAAACTCCATAACGGAGAGCACGCACCTCCCTCCGGGGCACACAGGTAAGACGTAATGACCCTAGGTACGTGGCAAAGTATGGGTTGGTAGCTCATTAAATCTTTGATCATTATTCCACTCATGCAGAAGAAAGATAACTAATACGAAGTAATGGTCCCCTATGTGTGTCAGCAACATCATCAGTATGCAGATTAACCTTTGGGATGCCTGGTGGAAGCTTACGCCTCTACACGTTGTCAAACGGAACTCTCCGCGAACAAACTACCGAGATCTGCTCTGTTTCAACGATCGCTGCATGCGCGATCACCCACATCGCTGGATTGAGTGTTATTGAGATAGTACTATACACACACAGGATAGTGATAGAGAAGTTCAGTCACCCCTTAACTGATAGGCCTCTGACTGGAAATACTCACCTATAAAAGACCACGATAAACTCCTATTTAAACACAATGATCAAGCTCTATCACCAATCCTCAGTCAGAACAACAACAGCGGAAAACCACCCGAAATATTATTGAGTTTTTACCTTAAGAATATCTGTTATCTATGTCCCAATATTCCCATGAAGATATTATTATCTATAATGCAGCCTACCTCCATTCGTACTGCCAAACCGACGCTCACCTCGATTTCCTGTACGAATTCCTGTGTTACAACAATCTCGTAGATGCCTACTTCCATTTCTGCGAAACCGGCGAGTATCCCTCGCAAGTACCATTCGACAAGTCTTCAAAAGATTTCCTTCAAGACTCATACGACTTTTCAACGACGGCCGCACTCCTGCAAATGGCAGTACACCTACACACTCCACACAGACTACAACGAACTACCATTGAGATACACTTCTTCAGCTTTGTCCTAGTCATCAAAGTCAGACTATACCGACAACGTATGCGACGATATCGGTCTGCATCCACGCACGCAGGAGCGCCCCCGTAACATCCTCTGGGGCATCTACAAGATTTAGGTCAGCGTCGTCAGAGTTTCAAATATGGTCTGGGTTGGTTGATTGTTGAGGTGGGGATGATAGTTATGGTTGTTCTAGGGATATCCGGAGATAGACTGTACATTTAGCCATGCAGGTGCTTGAACGTGTAGGTGGAGCATTGAGTGGCAGATATGGTAAGGTTGCCTGCAGTCGGCATGAACTTCTCTGCTTGCTCTTCTATCCTCGTTTGGATATATGGCCTGTCAGGGTGGTGTGTGATACAGCTGGGGCATCAATTGCAGTGAGTGGGTCCGAACTGAGATTGGAATAAAGGTGCATTCCATCAGTACTGGAAGTGCCAGGTGGGGGTGGTTGTGGTATTGGGGGAGTCATTTAGAACTTTAGAGGGTTTATAGGATGCTAAATTTATTAAAGATATAAATATTGTCTAGGTATTTTAAATAGATATAAATCCAACGTTTGAGTGTTGATATAAGTGGCCTTGGTACTATCTATTCCCTGAGGGGGTTAGAGCTTCACCTCTTTTGTCCTAGCAAGGTGTTGGAGCCTTGTACTAGAGTCTTTGCCTCCACACAGCAGATACAGAGACACCTGTAGCGACAAGAAAACCTCTAGGAAGCCTGCTATGTGATGGGGCTGTAAAACCACTGCAAGAAAGGAAGTGCAACTTAACTCTGGAGAATCCACCCAAAGACTCAGGGGTCAATGGCAGCAAAGTAGCTGGACGTTGTCGCATACACCCTTGGCCCTGCTGGGAGCTGGTGGCCAATAGGATTCAAAACGGGGGGGGATGAGAACATGCGAAAATTTGAAAATCAACCGTTGTGAAATCAATCTTTGTCCGATTCCGTGGTGCATTCGGCAGGGTAGACCTGTGTGTGTGTGCAAGCTGTGTTCTCAAGGGCGTTCGAAACGGATGACAATTCGTGGAAAAACAATAGAATTTGAAATTCTGTTTTTGACTTCGAGGATTTTTGGGCCAGGCAGTCTGGGGCTTGTAGGCAGGTGTAGATGGTTTGTTCTGATGGCTTTTGGGGCCGCTGAATTGATTGCCATTGCCTGTGTTGATTTGGAGTTGATTCCACTGAGATAGCGGAAGGGTAGGAGCGAAAAAGCGATTTTTCGAAGATTTTGTGTAACTAATGCAAATGTACAGCTTTGGGTCTGAAATTGAAACCTGAGCCTCGTCTATATGTGCTTTCAATACTCCCAAAGTTTGGAGTTGATTGGATAAGAATTGGTTGTGTAGATGGTTGGTGGGGGCCCTTTTACATGGGGCTGCAGGGGGGGAAAAAGAAGTGTAAGAGGCCCAGTTTTCCACCCAGCAACAATAATGGACCTGGAAGAGAGATACCCTATCATAGGGGGGGTAATTGGGGGTTAGAAATCGATTGCAAGTGTCTGCTTGGCAATAGATGTGCTAGTTGTTGACTGATATTCGAAAAACGGTTTGCCTGGTATTGATGTTGCTCAAAAGTGGGATGTATTTTTGGTGAGAAGCACTGATTCAGGGGTCAAGAAGGCATCCAATGGTTCAAGTGTCACATCTCATTTGTCAGACAATGCCCTATGCCACATGATATGTGGGTTTCTTACAACTCGTTTTGAAACAGACCAACAACTATATGTCACTTCAGGCAACAAACGGTTTGAACCCCACAAAGTGATTGAGTTCCTGTCCCTAACCCGTGCTGAGCCTACAATTTTCATCATGAGAGTGCTACTGCAACTACCTGTTTG
>WHVE01000900.1:0-46685 GCA_015178995.1 Trichophaea hybrida | reverse complement strand
CTAGCGTGACATCAATTATCAACTCGATCAGCTCGTTGTTTTTCCATTCAACTCTGGTCGCTGGCCATTGTTGATTACCTATAGGTCGTGTTTTAAAATGAGGTTTTCCAAGAATCTAGCCTTCCTTCTTTGACTGCACCCGCTGTTCCACCATGGGCTGTGAGCATTGAAATCCCCACAGACTACCACGTTGCTCTTGGCGATCATTTTTTCCCATCTCGCCTCCCTCGCTGGTCGGGCTGATGGTCTGTCGTTATTTTCTTTGAGTGTTTGGTCATAGACATTGACCATTCTGACCATGAGTCCTCTCTTGTTTGTGACGTCAAAAGCCTGTATGTGTCCTCGGCCTCCAAAGGCCCCTAATTCGTCAACCACAACTGTCGTGTCCACTCTTACTGCGGTCATCGTTCTCTTCCCTCTTATCAGTCTGAAAGCCGGATGGCTGATTCGGTACTCCACCTCTTTTCCTTTTCCGCGATACGGCTCTTGCATTCCCACCAAATCAGCCCCTCTTTCCACCCCCTTTTCTAGCGCCAGGAACATGCTATCCTTCGCCTTCCCACAATTGTCTTGTAGGACTTTCACCATTGCGTTTCTGGGATCGACTCTTCTGACCCTTGTTGCGTTGCCGGAACTTGGATCTCTTCTTTGTCTCTCTCTGCATCTTCTGTGGCCGGGGCCTCGGTCTCGTTCTCCGGTTTCTCATGGCTTCGGGCGCTGTTTCTCCCTCTGACTCTCTCCCTCCAGCTCGTCCTCTCCTCCTTGGCATTCTGAATTGCCTCCTGTTTCCTAGGGCACGCGTTATTTTTTGCGATATGGTTCCCCTTGCAGTTGGCCCACTTGTCGTTGTTGTTTGTGCAGTTCTGGCTCTTCTTAGCCTTGCACCCCACGACGTCGCATTGATGGTCTTCCGTTTTGTGTTTCCCGGCGCACAGCATGCACTTCACCACCCCCAGCCCCAGCCTGCCGCACTTCGAGACATGGTGTTCCCATTGACAGCAACTTTCGCACACAGTGTCTGGTCCGGCGTGAATGTATCTTTCCACCTCATGCCACACTCCTGCCGCCCTCAAACCTTTCTCTAAGCACATCTGTGCTATCTTCTTTCCTTTGATCGAGAAGACCACTGACGTCGCCTGTTTCTCCCTGCTCCTCCCCTTCTCCTCAATATCTGCGGTCCTTCCCAGCCAATTGATAGCCATCGGAACGACTACTCCCTCGTTTTCTGCTTGTATTTCTTGCCTGAGTTTCTCCAGGCCTCCCGACTTCATAACTGCATACTGGTCAAAGCTGATCCCATGCATCATCACCTTCTCCCAGATCTCGTTCTTTTCCAAGTCGATGATCCCTTGGTCGATACGTCTTGCTGCTTTTACCATGACTTCTCTCCAAGCCACTAGCATGTCCGCCGATGTTCCTGGAGTGGCCAAGGCCGTGATCGTTACTCTGACGATAGTGGTGATTGTCCCCATTCTGATATGGTGGGGGGCTCCGGCCGCGTGCAGCGCTCTGTTAACCGCGGACACAATTTCAACGTCCTTCTTCTGAGAAGTCCGGAGTGTGTGATTTCTTTTGATGGTTACTCTCGTATTCCTCACCGTGTTCTTGTTTGTGGGGATTGCCGCCATGTCGTCTAGCTCCTTCTTCTCCACCTTCTTTCTTCTCTCGACGACCTGGAACTCGCCCTCCTTCTCCTTGTTCTGCCCTTTTTCCGACGCTGCTGCCTTCTCTGCATACGTTCGCTTCCTTTGCTGTTGTTTTTTTTGTTGCTGTTGCCGTCCCTCCGGTTTCTTCGCCACCTTGGTTTCCGTGGCCTCCGCCTTCGGTCCCCTGGGCGCGTTTGCCGGATCTTCGTTTTTGGGGGGGCGATCAACGTTGGCTTTTCTCTGCATCTAAATTGGATCGCCTTTGGGGTGGCTCTAACGATCCGGACTGCCGGTGCATGTTTTGAGGCCTCCATCTGCGGTCTCTGTACGTTCATCTCCTCATTCATGACTCTCTCCGTCAGTATCTGGACTTCTTCCAACACATCCGGGTTTGATTCCAAGTCCATATCTGTGATTCCCTTCGCTTCCTGAATCTCCTTCTGGACTTCCCTCCTTTTTTCTTTGTTGATTTCCGCAACCATGATTGTAATGCTTGCTGTCCACAGTACGTGCTCCGCGTGGTGGAATTCCCACTTCCCCTCTCTCTCGTCCACGCATGCCTTCACTCCTGACCATTGATCCTTTTCGCGTGCTGCGTGCGCTTCCAACAAGTGTGTTATTTGTCTGGCGGTTCGGTGCAGCTGCGCCAGCTCCTGCACCTGCTGTCAAATCGTCCTTTCCATGCGGCCCCTCCAGTCCCCCAGGGGCTTCGAAGGCTCTGGGATCTCACTCCTCAGTCTCTTCCCATTTTCGTTGCGCTCCAGCGGCTCAGCCGCGGTTGCGATCGTGGTCACAGGGACGACGCGTGTCGTCGACGCGTCGCCGGGAGAGCCATTCGCCGATGCTGTTGCTGCAAATCCCTCCAAGTTCGTGTATCCTCTCTGAGCTGGTGTTCTGATCCCCTCATCTGCTACCCCGGTGAGGCTCTCTCTTCCTGTGGTCGCCATCGTTCCTGGCTTGGTCGTCGCGTTGTGGACGCATGCTTGCTTCACTGGCGAAGTGACCAACCTCTTCCGATGGTCCGGATGTGACGGGGATGTCGTACCAGGGTCAATTCGATGCTAGAAACTGATTTATGGTGTCCGATTATCGATTACTGCTGTGGTTGGCGACTTATTTCGCAGTTTCTGATTTCGCCAAGACTGGTTACATAATGGCAATGGTCCCGCAAAGTGATTATATACTGGGCGGTTACCTGGCTGCCATTACACCAGTCGAAATTATGCTTCGAACCTTTGCCAATTTAATAAGAAGGAAACATATATCCATCTGCTGATACAGCTTCAAGTCCAGTAATGAATTCACGCTTGCCACTTTGGGTAACACGGATTTTTCTTGGCCCACCGTGTAATCACTTTAGTATGAGGAGAAATTCCCATGGCAAAGCCTTTTTCATCCACATTGGTGATAGCCTTTGGTTTGATTTTTTTCTCATTGATGACCTTGCCTAACTTGTGGAAATGATCTTGTAAAACTTGTGGATTGCCAGCATAGGCACGTTGGCAGTCGATTGGGCTAATGAACTTAGTAACGAGAATAGGATGCCGATTGAGAAACAGTGTAATCAAGTTCTTGCCGATAACATACTTCTGACGAGGTTGTAGAGTGATTTGACGTTCTTGCGGATCTGCTGCGAGTGCCTTGATCATACTCATTAGGTGGTCGATACGTGGTGCGAAGCCGTATTCATCTAGTTTAAGGATCCACCTAACTACTGCCCGTTCTGCTGTAGGGGAAGATACATGTTCGTCATGGTGTGCAAGATGGCGACTGCGGCGTCCGTTCTTGCAATATCCAACGCTTGATTTACTGAGGTTGAATGCTTCGGCTACTTTTTGCAATGATCTGATGATACCGTCTTCCAAGCCTTGTAGTGCACGGTCATACCGCTGCTCCAAATCTAGAACTGGTATATTCGATTGCTCTTTGATTCGAGGCATTTGGGGCAGTTGCGCAATGACTCAGGAGGTGAGACAATTGGTGATGTATCGGTTGATCAGCAAAATAGAGGGGTTGGAAGAGCAGGGTTGGCAAAAACGGAAACAGCGAATTAATTCAATAACCACGGAAATAATCGACAAGCGGATACTGGCAATCAATTTCTAACATCGAATTGACCCCTGGACAACACTCCCAGCACCTCTGGACAGCCGGAAGAGGTTGGGCATCTCAACTGCAAAGCGCTCACGCGTTCGCGACGCGACCACCTAACTAGCAACGACAACGATGGCGACCCCGGGAGCAGAGATCCCGACCGGAGCGACGATTGGTACCCCAATTGACAGAGAGGACATGGATATGGAGGGAGCAGGAGGAGGTGAAGTGGTGAATGGCATGGCCAGTGACGCGATGAGTGCCCCCAGACGAGCATGACTGGAACTGAGCCATTGGGGCAAACGAGAATGGAATCAGACCAGGATTGAGGACCCAGAGGCTCGAAGATATCCGGAGACTGGAGAAGTCGCATGGAGAGGCAATCCGGCAGCAGGCTCACAAGCTGACGCGATTGGACCAAACAGTTTAATGCTACCCGGACACTTGGCGAATATGTTGGAAGCTCGTGCAACGAGCGAAGAAGCACAGTGGCTAGGAGTGAGACATGGATGCAGGAGAGGAGGAAAAGTGGGATGCACGCATCAGGACAACGTGTTGTGGGATGGGGGCATCACAGAGATGGTATCGAAGCCCTGGGCACAGCACCAGACCAGAAGGCGAGAGGGAAAGAGACAGACAGGATGGACACCGGCAGCGGTGGGCAGAGCCTGCATATGCAGAGATGACGCAGGAAGCGGGAGGTGCCCGACAGCAGCAGCAGCAGCAGCAGCAACCCAAGCCCAGACCGCAGGCCAAACTTAAGTCAAAGCCAGCACCAACGCTTACTCCGGCTAGGCGGTGGGAGACGTTCCACAGCGAAACCAGAGTCAAAAGATGGTGGCTGCTGGTGAAACCGCCGGCCCAGGCCCAGCCCAATGACTGGCTCGAGCATGGCAGCGAGACGCCTTATTCCAGCAGAGACCAGAGCGTTCTGGTCCCCAATAAAATGGACCAGAAATGTGTCGGCAATCAATAGAGCGCTTTTCACCAGAAGGGAACTGGCCCACGACGGATTCTGAATGGAAAAGAAATGCCAGAGGGCCATCACAGTAATCACCCACCCTAATGCAACGCTGAGATGGCCCTGTTGTACCCATGTCATCATTACTGTGGCACAGAAGGTTGACAGAGGAATCATCGACGTTGAGGAGAACGAGTCCTGTGAGGACTGATGATTCCCCAGTACTGCTCATAAGGTACCTGGGCAAGGGTACAGAAGGCTTACAATAATGGCGAGGAATTCCATTCGAAAATGTAGGAGTAGCTATCTCCACCCAACTAAGATGGCCGAACCCCCGCACTATCAGCGAGAGAAGACAGAACGGGGGATCTCCGCGTCGTCGGTGGTCTTTGTTGTGAAGGGAGCAAAGGGCACAGAGATAATGAAGGACGGCATCAAGCAGCGGAGTGTGGTATTGGTTCGAACCTTTCACCAACATTGGCCCTGACAGTAGTGCGAGCGTGCGGTGGATGAGGCCATATTGAAAACAGATGTAGCAACCAGCCCGTGTGTGGCTATTGCTCAGGCCCGCACCGTACCAGTGACCACAATGCAATGTCGTGGGGTGCAATCCAAAGCAGGGCTCACTCTGCGACCACACACAAAAAAGTACCCTATCTGCAAGAAAACCACATTGCATTCAGCAGCTGGTGCGCAAAGAAGACCGAGGCCGCCAAAGCGGCGCGCGAGGGCAGGAGGATTCGGCCAGCCAGGCGACCCACAGCGAGCGAAGCGATGGGCGCGCAACGGGACGAACAGAGTAGCGATCGGTATCAGGGTCAGCTCGGGGGCATAAGGGGGAGGGGGCGAAAAGAGATGCCGGTGCCCAGGAGGAAGAAGAGGCAGTCAGGGAAGCGAGAGATGTCACGAGGGCTGACACTGCAACGGCAACCGGAATGGAAGATTCAACGGAGCTCTGGTTATCAATGATTAGAGCAGTGCAACACAACTGCGCCAGGTCGTACGAGTAGACTATAGCGGCGCTGAAGACGGGGGTAGCACGACAGGCGGACATAGTGTGCTTGCAAGAGCCACCAAGAGAAAGAAGAGGATTTGAAATTAACCACACAGCATATGAAATAAGAAAAAGAAAAAGAGTCTGGACAGCGGTGTGCAAGGTAAGAGACCTTGCAGTGGATAAGCGAACGGATCTGAGCAGCGGTGCTAATGACGATGTCATTGTCACTGACGTTCGAAGAAGAGGAGAGACGGTCACAAGAATCATAAATGTCTACGATCAAAGAGACACACAGTCGGGGGAGAGAGCAGCACGGAAACTCAATTGGCTGAGGGTCATTTGGCCAGGCAGCACTGTCCTGGCTGGGGACTTCAACACCCACAGCCGATGATGGAATCCAAGATGCACCGAGCAGCGGAACGCCGTCTGCTGGGAAGACATTGTTGACAAAAACGGACTGGAAATTGGAAACGACGCCCGGGCCACCCACTACTGGAAATGAGAAGACCACGAAGGCGAATCGATCATTTACTTTACCTTGGCGAATCGACCAATCACAAAATGGGCAATACGGTATGAGGGCCACGCCACTGGTTCTCACCGCGAGGTTATAAAGTGGGCGGTGGACGGGGACAATCAAGAGGAGGCAGACCATGAGCGGGTGATAGGGTGGAATTTGGCTGCAATAACAGAACAGGACGAATAGGCAGCCGGGAAGCTGTAGTTGGAGTTAGTCAAGGACAGAGCACACCTGAGTGCCGGGTGCATGGAGGACAAAGTCGAGCAGGAGGCCACATGGTGTCAGGAAGTACTGGGCATGGTTCTAGACGCCACAGCAAAGAAGATCAGGATCTGTGCAAAATCGAAGAGGTGGTGCAATGCCGACATCCAGATGACAAGGAAGAGGCTCAGGCAAGAAAAGACAAGAAATGGACGAAACTCGGTGGGGGCAGCCCAAGCGAAAGCAGACCTGCAGAAGTCTATTCGGAAATCCATGAGCCAAATGTGGAGTGACAACTTGCAGAACCTCCGGAGAGCTGAGGTCTGGAGAACAGCAATATATGTCGACCCTCGGGCGGGCACGACAGTGGAGGCTCTGACGGACTGAGAGGGCAAGCAAGTGAACACTGCCATGGAGAAGGAGGAGATGCTGAGGCTAGAGTCCTTTCCGCTAAATGATGACGACCACTACTACGAGCTACCTCGGGCCGGAAGTGCGCATATGAGAGTTACTGAGCAAACAGTTGAGCAGGCCCTATACTTCAATCAGAGAAGAATGCGCCAGGCCCAGACACACTAGCCTTCGGAGCCATTGACCCGCTCTGGAGGTGGGATGAAGAGAGGGTTATAAAGCTGGCGAAGGCAGTAATTCGCACAGGACGACATCCAGCAGTGTGGAAACTAGCCTGTGGAGTCATCATTCGCAAGCCCGGCAACAACGATATCACGAAGCTAAAAGCGTACCGCACAATCTCACTGCTGAACTCCATGGGAAAAAAATTGTTGAGAAGGTAGTTGCAGAACTGCTGTCATACGAGGCCGAGCGGATGGGGCTACTGTGCGATGGACAATGCGGCAGCAGAAAGGGGCGGTCAGCCATCGATGCGGCGGCCATCATGGTCAACATGGCACTTGCAGCATGGACGAACGGCACCATAACCGGTGTGCACCTCATGGATATCAAGGCAGCCTTCCCGATCATTGCAACTGGGAGGCTAGTCAACGCAATGAAGGTCAAGCGCATGGATGGGGACTTCATACGATGGACGGAAAGCTCCCTCTCAGACAGGACAGTAGAAATGATAATCGAGTGTAATGCCATGGAGAGACACCCAGTGGAAGCAGGCATCCCGCAGGGCTCACCTGTGTCACCAATCGTCTTTGCAATCTACACATCAGGACTGATTAAGTGGGTCGAGGAGTATGTCTCAGCCGAAGGACTCTTGTTGGTGGATGACCTCGGTTGGGTGGCGTCTCGAAGAGACGTCAATTAGGTCGTCATGACACTTGAGACATGCGCAGCAAAAAGCATTGAATGGGCGAATCGATGAGGGCTGCAGTTCGATCCAGCGAAAACAGAAGCGGCACGGATCACGCGCAGACGAGGCCACACATCAGGAAAATGCAATTTCCTCCCTGGCCTGGCACCCACCTTCCAGGATCATCCTTGGGGCTCGGGAGGCTCCCAAACCCTCCTGTATCGTTGTACTATGCTCCGACGCACTTCAGGCAGCTCCCGGTGCACCTGTAAACTTTCCACAATCGCACAGGAGCACGGGAAGATACTCCGGGAGCCTCCGGGAGAAATGGCGAAGTTTCGGACCCTCCTGGAGCTCTAGCCAAGTTCTTTCGAAATCTTGACTGTTGTTCTCTATTTCACACGGTTTCGGCACACCTGACCCCTGAGTGTCGGCGCACCGAAAACTACTTCAAGGATGCTTGACGCATCTGAGATGGTGAGATCGTCATCGCTCCTGAGAGGCTCATCGCTCCTGAGACGCTCGAAACTTATGAGATCCCCGGCGCTCCTGAGATGCTCAGCGCTCCTGAGACACTCCACACATATGAGATCCCTGGCGCTCCAGAGATAGTCGGTGCTCCTGAGATGCTCGGTGCGCGTGAGATCCTCAGCGCTCCTAACATTCTCGGCGCTCCTGGCATGCTCAGCCCTCGGCGCTCGTAAGATACTCGGCGCTCCTGAATTCACGTTTGCACAGGCTTTAGAAGAGGTTGAAATCATGATTCTATTGATATCTACAATATATACAGTGTTGGACGAAAACAAGGGAGATGACGAGATGACTCTGAAGTAGGCATGTGGATGAACGAGATGGATCTCAAGTGGGCTTGAAGTGAGTTTAAAGAGAGATGGACGAGATGGATTTCGAGCGGGCATGGAGAGAGATTGAGGCTGCCGAGCACAAGTAATTGTGAGACAGACGGTCGCTGAAGAGAGATGGACGAGATGGATATAGAGCGGGATTAAGGCTGCCGAGCACGAGTAATTGTGAGAGAGACGGTCTCTGAAACTGGTTGCTGAAAGTGAGGGCAAGACAGAACGCGAGTAATTGGTGCGAGATCTGGCTTGGAAGATATTAATGAACGATCACGAAGCTGAGTGGAGGACTTAGCTTGGGTAGAGAGGAGAGGCTGCACGTACGGTGCTCGCATGGGAGGGAGAGTCAGTAGCAGCAGCCGGCTGCAGAGAGCGAGGGCCAGATGGAGTGCGAGGGTAATTGGTGCAAGACCTGGCTTGAGAGATATTATCCCATGATCATAAAGCCGAGTGAAGGACTTAACTTGGATAACAGAGAAGTTAGTCTCTGAAGTCAGCTGGGAAAACGAGGACCACAGGTATACGAGAGTGATCGATCGAGCGAGGACTGATGAGAGCTGGCTCATGATGAGTTATTAACTAACTGTTGACTCGCGATGCGCTGGGGAGGCGATTAACTCTGGTAAAGCTGGATGCGACTAGAAGGAAAGAGGGAGAAGATGGAGGAAAACTTGAGAGCTGCAGAGGGACGAAAGCTCTGGGAGCTTGGATTCGTACACGAGAAACGAGGACTCGATTCGGTAAGTTGCATTCGTATTCTCGTCTATTCTGTTTGACAAGTCAGACCTCCTAACCCAAAATCGCAGGTCGCACCCAAATCAGAGGTGCAATTTCGGCCAGCCAAGCCTTACAAGGCTTAGTCCATTGACTATCAAACAGATTAGACAAGAATACGAATGCAACTTACCGAATCGAGTCCTAGTTTCCCTCGTACAAATATGAACTCTGAGAGGGCTTTCGTCTATCTGTCTCTCTGCAGCTCTCAAACTCTCCTTCATCTTCTCTCTCTTTCCTTCTCTCAACCTCGTCCCATCGAGATTTTCTAGAGTTAAGTTCCCCCCTGAGCATCGCCAGTCATCAGGCGGTTAACATCATGAGCCACCACTAGAGTCAGCTCTGATCCGTCCTTGCTCGATCGATCACTCTCGCATACAGTGTGGTACTCGTTTCTGCAGCCGGCTTCGGAGACCGACTCCTCTCTTATCAAAGTTAAGTCCCCCACTGGGCTTTGCGATCGTGGGATAACATCTCTCAAGCCAGGTCTTGCACCAATTACACTCGCACTCCGTCAGGCCCTCGCTCTCTGCAGCAGGCTGCAACTACCGACTCTGCCGACTCTGCCTCCCATGCGAGCACCATATGTGCAGCCTCTCCTGTCTACCCAAGTAACTTGGGTCAAGTTAAGTTCTCCATTCGGCTTCGTGATCGTTCCTTAACATCTTCCAAACCAGATCTCGCACCAATTACTTGCGTTCTGTCTTGCCCTCACTTTCAGCAACCAGCTTCAGAGACCGTCTCTCTCACAATTACTCGTGCTCGGCAGCCTCAATCCCGCTCCATATCCATCTCGTCCATCTCTCTTTGAACTCCCTCCAAGCCGGCTTGAGATCCATCATGTCCATCTCTCTCCGATCCTACCGGTGATCCGTGTTGTTAATCTCTCCAAGCCCGCTGGAGATCCATCTTGTCATCTCTCTCCAAGCCCACTGGAGATCTATATCGTCATCTGTCTTCAAGCCTACAAGAGATCTATATCGTCATCTGTCTCCAAGCCGGCTGGAGATCTGTCATCTCTCTCCAAGCCCGTCTTATGTCCCCCTTTGTATTAGTCCAAGTGTGTTTATAGTGTAGATAGTTGGATATCAATAGAAACTACAATTTCAAGCACCTATGTTCCCATACTAGTGCTACTCCAGCACGTTGGTGATTGCGCTCGAGCACAAACAAGTATCTCATGAACTCCAGAATCATATACCAGTGCTCCTGGAAGCTCCCAAACCTTACACCGGTGCTCCTGGAGGCTACAGAACCATGCACTGCCGCTCCCGGAGGTTCCAGAACCTCACACTGGCGCTCCCGGGCGCTCCAGAATCTTGCACCGGTGCTCCTGGAGGCTCCAGAACCTTGCACTGGTGCTCCTGGAGGCTCCAGAACCTTGCACTGGTGCTCCCGGAGGCTTCAGAACCTTGCACTGGTGCTCCCAGAGGCTGCAGAACCTTGCACCGGTGCACCCGGAGGCTCCCAGAGGCTCCCAGAGGCTCTGCAGAGTGCGTCATTCCAAATCAACCTCCGCAACCTCTGGAGGGTCCCGGGGCTTCCGGGACTGGACGATTGACTTTGCTGATGCATGAAATACCGCCGGCCGAAGCTAACAGCAAAGATAAAAGTCGTAGACGGGTATATACGATTCAACAAAGAGGCGACACACAGGTTGGGCATCTGGATGAATATGCACCTGACATTCAAGGAGCACCACAACCGATGCATGAAGAAATCCAGGGCAGCTGAAGCCTGACTCCGAACTCTTACAAAGACATTTGGGGTTGATCCAGAGAGCGTGAGAGCCATCCAAATAACATGTGTACAAGCAGTCACACTATATGGAAGCGAGCTCAGGTGGGATCCCAAAGAAGTAGGGAGGCAAGACAACCTTCAACTTCTCGTGAACTGACAAGCTCGATCCGTTCTGGGTGGGCTGCCCACTACCCCACGTGGGGCACTGATGAGAGATACAGGGCTTACACCCATGCCGGTGATCTTAGACTCCAGGCAACAACGATTCACAGCAAGACTGGGAAACGCATGCAGCAGCAAATGATAGGAGCTGCATGAAGACCCCTCGTCGGGTGCACCTATATGCAGAGTAGTCGAGGAAGAGTATGAGCATGGCCGGACAACCGAAGGCATGAGCTGGCTGGCCCCGGGCGAAGAACCAGTATTTAGGACCATTATACTGGATGACGACACCGCAGCTGAGAACGCCACACAGCGCTGGGCAAGAGTGAAGGAAGCAAAGGTTGGAGCGGGGGTCTGGATGTGGTGGACAGATGGATTGCGTTCTGACGATGCCCGAGAGGGAGGCCCAGCAGTGTACAAACACGGAAAGGAATGGAGGGCCCGCCGCAGTTATCTATGCACTGGACAGATGGAGGTCTTTGATGCCGAATTGTGGGCAATCGGACTCGCGCTCGGTGAGACGCTCAGGAAGAGAGAACCACTGCAACGCATGGAGTTAAAATGGTGGCGATCTTCAGCGACTCACAAGCTGCAATTCTATGGACGGCATATCTGGAACCGGGCCCTGCACAGCGATTGGCGAGACATATGAATCGAAGAGCGCGGGCCCTCCTCGCCTACGGCATCGCAACAGAGATTCATTGGGTCCCTGCGCACTCTGGCATTGCCGGGAACCAAGAAGCAGACCGCCAGGCTAACTCAGCCCGAGATGCGAATGGAAGCACTGCGATAGAGCGGCCATACACCTCGGCATAAAATATAGCTAGGTGAATCTCCGAGGGAAGATCAGCAGCCAAGGCACGGTGGGAGGCCAACAAATGCAGTTAGCACTTCGGCTACAGGCTGAAGGGCAAGGCAGGCAGTAAGAGACCCATCCCAATCGCAAGTGCAAAGTCATTCGCAACTCAATTCTGCTGACTAACATGCGGACATGCACCGACTGGATCTTACATCAAACGGTTCGGACACCGAAAGGACGACAAGTGCTGGTGGTGCGGAGGGTCAGCGGCCTTGCCCCGGGATGATCATTTCTGTCACTGCGGCTGTTGAAATCACTAGCAGCAGGAGCTCTGGAAGACGGTGGGGAAGGCAACGGGCTGGAAAGCGTGCAGGTGTTGGAAGGTACAGATATCTGAGCTGTTTTTCATGGACATATGTGACAAGGCGGTGATAAACTTTCGGGCGGCCACGGACGTTGGGAAGTTCCCACATATGGGAGGCATGGAGCATGGAGGTGTCTATCGTTTGCTTTGCTTTTGTCATGGAATTTTTGATAGAGGCTGTCAGTCATTCACTGTACTTTTCTTGTGTCAACGGGGATGAATTGTAGTAGGTGGGAGCTCCGCCATCTAACTGGCTCGCCTGGAGGCAGAGGTGTTCAGGGTTCTGTCATACTCTAGCTAGAGTAAAATCAGTATGAATAAACAAACAACAACAACCATGCTATGGATGGACAGTTCGCCTGTTACCATGATGTCTACAATCCACCGTCTAAGTGGTGAGGATTCACTGGTACTGAGAATCAGAAAGCATCCAGGCAACAAGAGTACCAATGCAAGTGGAGCAAATTCCACATTTCTTCCTGGAGAATGCCAGAAAGAGCTTGATATACCTGTTATTGTTGATGCCTACAACCAGCACAAGGTGGGAGTGGATGTAGCTGACCAGTATCGAACCTATTTTGATACACAGCTCATATCCAGACGCAATTGGTATCCACTTTTCCATTGGATTCTGGAGACAGCCCTTAACCACAGCCTTATAATCTATCGAGATCTGCCAGCCAACAAAGAGCATACAGTGGATGACTTTGACTTCCGTCTCTCCATTGTGCGTGACCGTCTGCAAGCTGGAAGCCCATCAACAATGAAAAGTTCCTCCCGCATTCCGGCTTCACAGAAAATCACTCGGTCGGCTCCCCCCACACAATCTGCCCTGCCCCCACTGCCTACCAGGCAAGTTACCAAGCACACCCCCCTGCCCCTCTGCCGAAAGGTACCAGGAACGCATTCCCCACTTTGGATGGAGAGTAGAATAGATTGTTTCCTTTGCATGTGGAGAAGAAGTCAGGGTGGTAGTGGAGAAGGCATGAAAACCAGCATAAAGTGTGAGGACTGCAATGAGACTTTATGTTTCACACCCAAACGAAATTGTTTTCATGAATTTCACCATATGTAGAGTATTTCTATTTATTCTGGGGGCATTTGGCTGGATTGTGGTTGTGTGATGTGTATTTTAAAAGCTGGCCCATCTGTGGGCCCAAACCCGGTTACCGGCAAAGGGATACAAACCCTAACCCTCGGTTCGCAGTTGCTTCTCCTCGGTTCATTGCAATGTAACCTCGGTCTACCGCTCTTATCCTCAGACAACTATCGTGTGCTGTAAAAACTGTGTACTGTATGATTCTACTCGTCCAGCCATGCAGTAGGTATCCATTAATCAGTTCGCATCGAATGCCTCGAAACTCGAGAAGTCGGTATCCGCAGTAGTCTGCATAACATAAGGATGAATATTAGATGGACAAGAGTGAAATGTTTGGCTATGATGATACTGAACGACTAAGTTTCGATTATCTTTATGCGGCATGGAGCTTCTTGTTGTATAATCAACTTTCGAAGATATGTATCTATTTTCACCCCACCGGATTCTATTATCGCCCTCAAAATGTAGTCTATAGTGAATGCAGTATGATTAAAGCAAAATTCAATAAACAATCCATTAAATGTATATACTACCGTACATAAGGGTCGGACTATCATTATATTTATTTGTCGGCTACCTAGAAACGCTAGTCTAACCGTAACCCCAATGAAATCACTCTTTTGTAAGTGGTACAGTACCAATCATCATTAACCAAGTAGACCACCATACTAACCGCGCCAGGGTGATACGGTTCCAAGTGAGTATCCGGAATATATTAGTCTCAGTGAACATAATACCAACAATTCCAGCCACATCCACAACAGCGCGTATCGCTAGTTCCATACCTCCAGTTCTAAGCCAGCGTTCCATAGGTACAGCGCGGGGCAAATCAGAGTAGATAACACAATACACGTCGCACCTAGAAACGGCCCCACAATTTTGAAACACAGGGAAAAAGAGAGACGATGATTGCGTTGATTATGCAAATCGCCATGGAAATATAAACGGCGCATTCCGCAGTAAAACGTATCTACTATGGGCCACGTTCCAATCACTCCAGCCAGTATTAGGGCTAATCCGCATGATTTGAGCCATTGGGGCGACGCTTGGGTAGGTTGCAAGCCTAGCCACGCTCGTGTGGTATCTCGGAAAAACCAGCATAACCATGCTACACCATATGAAGCGATAACGGCTGAGGATCGTGCACATGCAATTCTTTTGGAAGCTATGATATGCGTGTGAATAGATGAATGCCACGTCACAGTGAATTCTGCGTTCTGGACTCCGGTGCCTGGAATGCGATAACTGCCTGGACGGAAATCGTAACGACCCACCTTAAGCCCAAATATATCGGCGGTAAGTAGGGCTGCAAGGGGCGTTATGTTCGCACCAGTACACACCAGCACAATCAATCCGAGCCTGACAATTAACTGGATGATGTTGACAAGCGGGTGTCCGAATGAGGTTCGGGTGATCGGGCCACCGGTACCGGCACGCTTTCGAATGAAGTCGAGTATTGCCACAGGCAGATTGTTGGGTTCATTACGGAAGTCAATTCTTTCGGGCCCATTGACAGAACTGATTACGACAGACAGCGTATCGGAATTGGCGTCTGGCAGCCGTGCAGCATACATCAGAAGTGTGACCAGCCCGGAGACTGTTCCGGGGGGATATTCGTCTTGTTCCGAAGCAGGCCGGGGCTCGGTGCTTAATGGTGTCTCGGTGGTTTCTAGGTGATTGGGGATGTTGATTGAAGAAAATGCAAGGTCCGGGCAGGCCAAAGCCGCGCAATAAGCAGCCACTTGGGGGAACAAAGAAATACAGATCGATGCGCCGGAATCTGACGTTCCCCAGTCCACAATCTCTATTAGTGCCTCATAATTTGTTGCTGCAAAATAATCAGCATGTTCAACATTTTGGTGGAAAACACACAAACCTCTCTTGTAATGCCTTACTTGTCCCGAAGTCAATCGCTCCAGATCTTTCAAGGCCTTTGCCATAATATCATCCAAGCGTTGGAGTCCATAGAACTATTGTACTGCTGTATAAGCTCTGCCACAACCGAATCAAGGTCCTTCTGTGCTTCTGTCATCAACCATTCAAGGATAACAATCGATGACCGCACATGAGGATGGTGATCATTTCGCATGGGTGTGAACGAAGGAAGAAATCCGCAACGCTCTAAAAATAGCATTTTCTCGGGGTGCGATGTCAACGCTGCTCTTGTTTCGGGCAGATAATTCGATATACACTTTGATAGCGCTTCCTTGGTATTGTCAATTCGCATCCAACCTCTCCGATTAACCCTTAAAACATCCCGTGTCCTGATCAATGCGATATCGGGTGTGTTTTCATAAATCTGACCTGCACCAGCCGTGGTAAGTTCAATGTCTGTAATATATTCTGAGTGTCGTGCTTGTCGTTGAGGAACCAGATAACCCAAACGTGGATTCTGGGACAGTAAACTGGCTGCCATTTGTCTTACACTAACAATGTAGATATTTGATTTCAGGCGAGAAGCAATAAATAATGCAGCTATCATCACAGACAGTGCACCGGATATCCCGCTGAGATCAGATATGACGTTTTGACCAGATACGGTGGCCGGACAGAGGAAAACGAGCAAAATAATGACATGAACCTTTGTAGAGAGAAAATAATTCATTGCGATGTTGATGCGGTGACGGATAATTTGAGGGACGCGCGCGATGGCTTTTGTAGTCGGCTCATGCAGCCACCTGCTGTGTACTCTTCATATTACATTTTTAGTACAGTAAGAAATCATTCACTTATCCACGTTGCCTTAGATAAATATATTTAGACGACTTTGCATGTCTTATGCGATGCGAGGGTGTTAGTGGAGGAAGACAAACAGCACTATTACAAGCTGCCGAGACCGCGATCTAGATGGGGTAGTAGCCTAAAAATCGGTGAAGGCTCAGGAGCCAAAATCAGGCTGCTGGACAAGCCTAACTAAGGAATGGGGTAGTGAAGATCATTGCCAACACTAGCGTGGTTGTTGGTGTTAGCTGTTATCTTAGATACATCCAAATGAAACCTCGGCAGCCGCGAGAAACGGTGAGCGAACGCAAAGAGCTTCCCAGAATTGGCCCGTGTGTGTGGTACACATCTCGGAATTGCTTTTGGCTGTTTCAGGTACTCTGGTAAGGGGCGCAATCGGGAATGTTTAAGCCGTCGAACTTTTGGTCGTCCCTGATTGGAAAATGCAGGGATGGAAGTAGGATAGTACAGATGCATGCACCCGAATTCAGCCGAGGTATATCTATTTGGTCATACGGCACCCCCACACTCAAGATTCGGTGGGTCTTTGAAACAGGTATTATCCTTGCACATACTCTCGCGCGGTGACGTCTCGCCGCCAACCTCAAAAACACAAATTATTATCTTCGGAGCATACGTCCATACATGAATGTATGGTTGCCGCAGAACAACTAGTTGGCTAGGCTAGCTTCTTTCACTCCTTCTTCATTCGTTAAGTTCCAAATGTCGACAGTCCAATAACCAGAATCCACATGTTTGAGCGACCCCACCATTCCGTTGACCACCCCGCAACCAGAATAGAAGAGCAACCGTACTTTTATAATATTCATACTCTGCACCCACACTGCACAACCACAACTTATCTCTTGCGATTGATTTGTTTCAACGCCTTCAGCATATCTCAAGATGCGTGCTCTGAAAAAAGTTTTCAAAAAGAAAGACAAGCAGACGGAACAGCCGGCTCAGCTACAGGATGAGCAGACGGATCGGCAAAGGGACGAACAACCGGATTTGCAAGGAAGCCAGCTGGGTCAGCCTCAAGGAGGTGGTGGACTGAGCGTGAGACTTGGAATTACCTTACCAATACCATCGAGTTCTGAATTGTTGCTAACATTGGCCTGCATAGGAACGAGATGGCCTTTTCCTTCTGGTACCTAAACGACCCGCTAAAGACTACAACATCGAGTTAGGCCCCTCACTAAATTTCTGTCTTGAAGGCATCTGACAGTCTTAGCATTGTCGCGGTCCATGGGCTTGGCGGTCATTGGAGCGAAACATGGACCGAAAACAGAAAGCTTTGGCTACGAGATTATCTCCCAGCTCGGCTCCCGAACGCCAGAATCATGTCTTTGGCTATAACTCGGACACAGCCTTCAGTACGGCCGTTACGGATATCGACGACGTAGCTCGGATGGTACTTGAAAGATTGGATGGGAAACGGCAATTCCCGGAAGAGAAGAAAAGACCTGTTGTATTTGTATCACATAGTCTTGGAGGAGTTGTGGTGAAGAAGGCAGGTTTTCCATTATTTCTAATGGCGGATGGGTTCTGACAGCCTCAGGCTTTGATTCTTGCACATGAAAGATCAAATATTTTCAATGATTTGCTCGACAATGTACACGGGTCTGTGTTCTTCGGAGTGCCTCATCGTGGAGCCGATCCTGCTTACTGGGGCCTCTTTGCTGGGAACCTTTCCCGGGTATTTACGTTAGGCCGTGCCAATACAAAATATATTGCAGCTCTGAAAAGAAATTCCCAAACATTGGCCAACATATCAAAACAATTTATCCAGATAGGGGCTAGCCTCGAGGGTAGAACATTTTACGAACCTGAAACGATGTTCCATCAACTGGTATGTCTGCTACGCTAACTGGTTTTTGCCTACTACTTACTTAATGATGCTAATCATATCACAGATTGTCGACCAAGACTCTGTTTAGATTGGCCTTGTGAACGAGAGAGCAGTTGGAGTTGCGGGTGCTAATCATAGAGAGATGTGCAAGTTCAATGACCCCGAAAGTGAAAAATATTCACTGGTGGAAGGTGCTGTCATACAGTTAGTGAATTCTGCTGTTGTTGCTTCAACTACCTGTATGTAAGGTCTGGAACCTAATTATCATCTCCATTCTAATGTCGAGCTTTCATCTAGCAGCCCCTGTGTCGCTCACCGAGGACGAGATGCAATGCTTGCGCTGCCTCTACATTTCGGATTATGAGTCCCACAAGCGAAGAAACCCAGACCGAGTGGCAGGAACGCTTGAATGGTTCCTGCATCATGCGAAATATCAAAACTGGCGGCAAGAACAGAAGTCGAGCCTTTTGTGGGTGTCGGCAGATCCGGGATGCGGGAAGTCTGTTTTGGCCTCATTCCTGGTCGACGAGCTCAACAATCCTCAGTCTCAAGAAGAGCTATCTGGTACTGTGTGCTATTTCTTCTTCAAAGATGACAACGAAAAACAGAATAATGCAACATTTGCACTTTCTGCACTACTACACCAGCTCTTCAAAACGAAAAGCTCCTGCATCAAACATGCTATGAAAGAGTTCAAGAGCAAGGACAAGAAATTTACGCAAGGATTGGACACATTATGGAATATCTTCACAGCAGCAACAACAGACCCGGAGTGCGGCAACGTCATATGTATCATCGACGGTTTGGACGAATGTGAAAAATCGACTCGAGACAAACTCATCCATTATTTGTTTCAGGTTTTCACTCCACCAGGGCCAATCGGGTGCAATTCAAACGAGGTGTTTTTGAAGGTCATTATCACCAGTCGCCCGTATGTCTTGATCGAAAGAAGATTCCGAAGCCTCCCAGAAATTAGATTGAAAGCAGAGGATGAAACAGTTGCCATCAGTTCTGACATTGAACGGGTTGTCGATGCCAACATCAAAGAACTGGGGATTATGTTGGACCTCCCAGAGGACGTACATTTAAATCTCCGACATAACCTTATCCAGGGCGCCGATCGAACATTTCTTCGGGTTTCCCTTATCCTCAATATACCCAAAGACACTGCAGAGGCCTTGCAAAACGAATTCCATAAAATGCTTAACAACCTGCCAAGTGACCTAGATACCGTTTACGAAAAAATTCTTCGGGATAGTCCCAACCCCACAAAGGCAAAAACTATTCTCCAAATAGTGGTCGCTGCTGCAAGACCGCTCACCCTCGACGAGATGGACATTGCACTGGCAATTCGACCTGGTCACAAATCAATAGAAGACCTCAAGCCTTACCGTCCATTCTCCTTCGAAAGCACGGTGAAGGAGATATATGGTTCAGCTTGACTGAGGGCTAGTGGACGCGATGGGGGGGCGGGAGCCGGTGGAAACGACCAAAAGAAAGCCCGGAAACCGACAGACGGCTAGGGAAGGCGAGCAGAGGAAGGTCGGAACGGGCAAAAGGGCTAGTGGAGGCGATGGCGGCCAACCTTGAGTTTGAGTTAGAAGTTAGAGTTCGGGCTAGGGAGCCCGCACCCGAGCAGAGGAAGTTGGGGGTGAAGGAAAGGAGTATATAGGGAGGGAGCAGAGCGGCAGTGGGCAGGCAAGCAGCGGCTTCAGCATCAATTCACGCACCCATCTTCACTACATTCCATCTTCTCTCGCACCCATCTCCTCTACATTCCATCTCTATCAAACGCCCCAGCATCAACCCGCTTCAACAGCAATCTACGCACCCGTCCTCCCTACATCCCGTCTCTACCAAACGCTTCAGCATCAATCTACGCACCCGTCTTTACATTCTGCCTCTTTCAACCCACAGTACAATGTCTTCGAATTCCACACCTCTCTCCACCCCGGCAAGCCAATCAAGCAGCCGAAGCCGAGCCGCGGACCAGGGTAACGGCAGCAGCACCAGCCGCCAACTCCGCAGCAGCACCCGCGGAAACGACACCGGCCCGGCGGCAGGCATCCACCCAACCCCGCCGTCCACACAAGACACCAGCCACCTCTCCCAGGCAGCACAGAGAGAGACCGCCGAAAACATACAGGCAACACTCGACCACCTAAACCCAAACCCAATCCCACCTAACATCGACAACACCGTCCTCCGAGCACTCACAGCCGCCCTCGAGTCATACCGCGGGCCAGGCCCCACTAACATAACAAGCACGATCGCCACCTCGAGCACCAGCACAGCAGCTAAACTACCAGGTAATGACCCCATGCTTCTCTCAATTCAAGACATGTTCCCCGCAATCGACACTGCAGTCGTACAGTCAATATACCCACACAAGTTCGGAGCGGAAAACCTCCTAAAGCTCGAAGCCTCGTTCACATACAAAAAGAAGCGGCAGCAATTCTACTCATTCGGCGACGGAGATACTAGCCTCAACATTGCCACCACCTCCAAAGATGTCGAACTCGAGGAATACGAATCGATATCCCATCTTATGCGCCCATTCACAGGCTATACGGCAATCATCGTCACGTTCGCACCACCGCCGCAGAAACTGCCACTGGCCTTCGCCCTGATGTCATACCAACACACCCTCTACGACCTCCTCCGAACCCACACGTGGGATAGCCTACGGAAATTCCACGTCGTCTTCCATCAAAAGAGAATATGCCTAGGAGTGTACATACCCGTAGGATGGAGCACACGAGACCACGGCCTGGAAACCGCACAGCTTTTCAAACGCAATGCCACCGACAGCCGGGAACGACCGGTAAAACGACAACATACATCAAGCCCACCCGTGGCCCGACGGCGAACCGCTTAAACACCAGCTTGGGAGACGAAATCTGCAACAACTTCAACACAGAAACTTGCAACTACCAAGCATGCCGCTACACACACGTCTGCACAACCTGCGAAGCAACCCACCCAGCGACCAAGTGCACCCAAAAACGAAAGACAGAAGCGACGCCCCTGAGCCAACGAATATCCCTCCGCCAATAGGAACCCGGGAGCCCTCAGATACATACGGTGCCCTATCTGGGGTTGGGGCTCCAAGAACCACAGCTAGATTTCCCATTTCAACTCACCCAACCGTGCCAACCAAACCTCATGTACAGAGGACCACGCCACGAAACAGGCTGGAACGACTGGCTACGAAACCACCCAAACATCGGCCTGCGAAACACAATCACCGACGTGATACGCTTCGGGGCCCTCATCGGCTATACAAGGCCCCCACAGTTCATACTAGGTGCAAACCTACCATCAGCACTCAACGACCCTGCGGCCATCACTAACGATGTTCTAAAACGAGCCTCCGCTGGCCAAATTTTCAGACTCACGGCGCTGCCGGCCAAGTTTATCGCTTCCCCCCTGGGACTGGCACCGAAGCCAGACGGCACCTGGAGGAGAATACACCATCTATCGTCGCCAACTGGATACTCAGTCAACGACCACATCCCTCAAGCGTGGGGAACGCTCACATACACGCGATTCGACGACGCGGTGGCCGCAGTCCAGGCCTGCGAACCGCGGGCGGTCCTAGTCAAACGGGACCTCGCGGACGCATTCCGCCACATCCCCGTCCACCCAGACAACTGGTGGCTCCTCGGATTCGGCTGGTTGGGAGCATGGTGGTGCGACCAATTCCTTCCGTTCGGCTGCCGCACGTCACCAGCCATCTTCGAGCTCTTTGCATCAGCCCTCGAATGGATCCTCCAAACACAACTGCACTGGCAGCACGTCCTCCACTACCTCGACGACTTCCTCGCTATATTTGCCGCGGAGCACGCCCAGGAAGAACAAAAATACAAGTCAAATTCAAGCCAAGTCTGCAGACGCCTCGGATTCCAGGCAGTGAAATCAACCGTCCCGTCCGTCCGGGATCACTAAGGACGGGGACGGACGGCTTGCCGCCGTCCGTCCTTGGGCCAGACGGGGACGGTGCCGTCTTTTTGAACGTGGACGGGGACGGACGGCAAAGACGGCCGGGGACGGTGAAGTCACCGTCCCCGGCAGTCATCCACCGTCCCCGGCCGACAACGGGCGGTTACAAAATATATTTAGATGAAATTGAAAATAGCTCTGAGAGCGCGCTGTAAGAGATATAAATAGATGCGGAGCCTGAAATCATGGGTAGAGCAGGGGTTAATCTTTGGAGCAACGGAGTCTGATATGGTACGAATGGAACAGATGCTTAATGATCTTGCATTGAGGTCAAGAGAATAGACTGGATTAGTTGTACCTAGTTTTATACGAATTTGTTATAAGTACATATAATTCGCACCTACTCATGTTATAGCACTGTAGTTAGATATAAGTGTCACAGCACCCTGGCATGGGTCCATTTATGTCTCTTACCGTGCGCTCTCAGTGTTATTTTCGATTTCATCTAAATTCATATTGTAACCGCCCGATGTCGGCCGGGGACGGTGGATGACTGCCGGGGACGGCAAAGTCGCCGTCCCCGGCAAGTCCCCGGCCGTCCTGCCGTCATTGTGGAGTAAGGACGGGACGGACGGCCTTGGCGCCGTCCCGTCCGTCCTGGGGAAATCTCGGACGGTCCACCGTCCCCGGCCGTCCGACGGGACGGTTGACATCACTGATTCCAGGTGAAAGAGGAGAAAAACGAAGAGGGCCTCCGCATTAGATTCCTAGGAATCGAAATCGACACCGAACAGATGGAAGCACGCCTGCCACAAGACAAACACGAAAAAGCAATCGCACTGGTAGAATCAATACTCGAAAACAATCAGTAAAATTTACAGAACTAGAGACGCCCACAGGCTGCCTGTCATTTGCCTCAAAGGTAAGTTAGTCCCAGCCAGCCGCCCATTCCTCCGCGGACTATACGACGCCCTCGCTAGCACACCCCGAACACACCATATACGAATCTCCTCACACATCAAAAAAGACCTCACATGGTGGAAAACATTCCTGCCTCAATGGAACGGAGTGCAAATCTTAGGCAAAAAACTACGTACCGTACGAATATGGACAGACGCCTCCGGAAAGAAGGCAATCAGCGGCTACCTCCTAAAATCGGGAGAAACACTAGCAGACATCAGAATGTCGACCCAACTCTTCAGTACTACAGTCCCACAGCGCCACAAATATAAGCATATCAACCTCAAGGAAATGTACGCGGTCTGGCACGCCCTACAAACCTGGACGCCCGAGTCCACTGCAAGCACCATCGAACTCCATTGTGACAACGAAGCAGTCGTCGCGGCACTCGCAAAAGGAAGCATTAAAGGACCGGCAATCGGGCCACTCTGACGAATAGCCATGCTCCTGGCATTACATGACATAGACCTCAATTGCACCTGGATTGCAACCACAGAGAATACCCTTGCCGACGCCCTCTCACGTTGGGACACACAGACAATCGCTAACCTGTGCCCAAACCTCCAATAGAAACAGACTCGTCGGTCACGAACGACGCACCAGAATCCTGGTACGAAGACTGTAACCTCCCCCGCCAGGCCGCACGATACCTCTGGTGGGGGCTCAGCTCACAAACTCGGCGAACCTACTCAACACCTAGAAATGACTACGTCCAATTCTGCGCACTACGAGGAGCAGTGGCCTTTCCAGCCTCCGAACAGCTACTATTATTATGGGTCTCCAAACACGGCGAGCGAGGGCTACGCACAAAGACCATCAAAACATACCTCACGGGGCTAAAGTCCCGGCACATCGACCTCGGCCTCCGCATCAAGCCGTTTGGCAACCCCCGCCTCCAACGCATCATCACAGGAATCAACTGATTCCAAGGAGAACCAAACAAAAAAGAACGACTCCCGATCACTCGCGGCCTCCTAATCCGCCTCCTCTCGCTGCTAGACAGAAACGACCCCCGTGACGCGAACCTGTATGGCGCCTTCTGCCTAGCCCACGCCGGCTTCCTACGGGCGGGCGCAATCACCTGGTCAGAGAACGACCTGGCCAACGGCCACGCAGAATTCGTACAGTGGAACCTAACACGAAGGTCCATTCAATTCGAAGAAGACAGGTTACTGCTCACCTTCCCAAACTCCAAAACCGACCCCTTCCGGAAAGGCGTCACAATCACACTCGCCAGCTCAGGAGACACGGCATGCCCGGTCGCGGCCATACGCCACCTGCACGATCTCTGCCCAAGCTGGACCCTGCTGGCACCCTTATTCACACGATCCTTGGAGGATGGAAACGAGGCCTTCACTAGAGAATACCTGGTCCAGCACCTACGCGAACTCCTAAACCATCTGGGAATCAGAGGAACATACTCAGGCCACTCGTTCCGACGAGGAGCAGCGACGACCGCAAAAGCAGCCGGCCTCTCCGACACCGCGATCTAACTCCTGGGCCGATGGAACTCCAACGCCTATCATGCGTACATCGACTACCATCCAGAACAGATCTTCCAGATCGCCCACCGCTTCCAAAACTCACGAGAAAACCCCCAGTAAGAACCGCCCACACTCATCTGGGGGGTTGCCGCAACGTTGGGAGAGTCCAGGAGGAGTGGCGGCCGCACCGGCGGCCTCCACGCCCCCGAAAACGGCAACCTTGTTTTCACTTCGTTTTCAGTTTCGTTTTGCCTTGCTTTCGTGCGCGTCTTTGTTTGTTCAAGCGATTCTGTATATGGCAATCAATGGAGATGGCTGTCGGAGGGATGAGCGAGCCCACTAGGTAGACTTTTCGTCAGAGTCATAGACTCGAAGATCTACCTAATCCATCAAACAGCTAAGGAATTTTTGATAAATGACTCTACAACTGTTCCTACCACGGGAATGTGGAAGCATTCACTGCTTCCGGCTGAATCCAGCCTCACCATCACAAATATTTGTGTCCATTACCTCTTGTTTACTGTCTTTGAAACCCACCCTTTAAACCCAAGCAGTGATCTCAACCGTCCCGTCCGACGGCCGGGGACGGCAGTGCCGTCCGAGATCTTGCCAGGACAGACGGGACGGCGCCAAGACCGTCCGTCCCGTCCTAGCATATGAATGACGGCTGGACGGTCGTTGTCTGCCGATGACGGCGTTTTCGCCGTCCCCGGCCGACATCCACCGTCCCCGACCGTCATTGGGCGGCTACAGAATACTCATGTCGCCGAGTGCTAAGCTCGCCACGTGATGTGGTGTTCTAGTCCAGTCACGGAGGATGTCCCTCCGCGGAGAGACCGGTCCATTCACGGAGTCCCACCATCAGTGACTGGACTGGTCCATTCACCGAGTGTATACTTGGTGAATGCTCTGCACGCATATATGCCGACGCATGTATACGCACTCAGCTGGCTATATGCAGCCGAATTTAATCAACGCAATTGCATTCAGCCCAGCGCAACTACGTACATCATCGCGAAACCCCAACGAACTTTCAAAGTTCCTAAAAGCGCGGCGTACTTTCCAGCTTTTGGCTGCTTTCAACGTACTTTCGCTTCGATTTTCCTTTCGCAGCGTTTCACCGTTCTCAGCGTCTCTTCTTTCGCTGCGATTTTTCTTTCGCACCATTTCACCTTTCTCTTGGAGCCAACTTTCAGGCTTTCCTGCTTTCCTGCAGACGAGGCTGCCGTAGCAGTATAGTCAAGGTTGGTAAACTCAAGGTTTGGCTACTAGCCAAGACGCCGGAAGCTCTGGCCAGCATTCGAAGCCAGCAGTGAGCTTAACTCTAGGTGTGAGCTCGACTTAGAGTGCATCGGTGTTACTGACAGTCGCAGGGCCATCACTATCACCATCACCATGACCATCATCGAAATCATTCAGACGATCGGTCTCAAATACTCGCACTCGTGCATATACGTGGAATCCATGGAAATCGAGCAGCAAATTCCGCTGGCAAATGTGACTCGGACATCTGCTCTCCCCATGAGTCCAAGTATCGCCATGAACCTAATACCATCGATTGGAATCCTCAACACCATGACTGTTGGCGATCGTGAGATTTTCAGCCTGAGGCTACAGAGTCGTACTTTCATACTTCTACAAATGATCCTCAACTGTAGGGTGCAAGTGGTGAGTCTATCTCAGGGCTAGCCGACGTATATATACAGGGTTACCGGATGTGCACGATCGTACTTACATAACGTATGGTAAGTCCGCTACACTCGGTTAGGCTGGCTAATTGAGTCTAACTCTAGTTGTCCACCACAATCATGACGTCGATTGACTTTTACACGAAAGCTTATTCCTGCGACCAACTTCGTGACCTGCATCTGCAGCTTGAGCCTGAGAATCTCACGATACCCAACAGCCATGGTGTTGAGGATTCTAATCAATGGTACTGGTAAATGGCGATACTTGAACTCATGGGGAGAGCAGATCTCCCAGTCGGATACAAAATCTTGAGTTTATCGTGCCGGATAACCTTGATGTAGCGCTGCAGCCTCGTCTGCAAAAGAAAGCATGAAAGTATATCTGCGCGAAAGGAAAAACGCAGCGAAAGCCGCCGGAAAGCCTGAAAGTTCGCCGCGCTTTCAAAGTTGGCCCCAGTCTGACACCTTCTGCATTTGCTTTCGCGCCGGTGAAAGCCTGAATAAACCTGAAAGTGACTCGTACGGTTTTGCTCGGAGCAAATACACCAGGAGAGGCAACAACGCAAACATACTGAACTTCAAGTTCTGTTGATGATGTCAACAAGAGCGCAGAGGAAAACGACGAAAGTGATTTGACAGAACTGGATATTGAGGAAGGAGAGGTTCTCAGGATACAAGGATGTGGACGAGGAGGAGGAGGAAGAGGAGGATGAAGAGGACGATGTAGAGAAAGAGGGCAACGAGGAAGAAGAGCTGGTTTCAAGTCAGGATATGGATATGGAGCCTAATGTAATTGTAGTTGCACCACGACGTTGAGTGTAATTAGCACTTTGTATGTATGCTCCGCGAATGATCCAGTCCAGTCACGGAGGTGGGGTGCAGGGGTATGCTCCGCGAATGAACCAGTCCAGTCACTGAGGGTGGGACTCCGTGAATGTGTTGAGAGCAATCGAGTACACAGAGGGGTTGATTAACTATTGTACAAAAGTGATTGTCTAAAGAACTAACTACAGGAGAAATCTATGCTTTATATACTCAAGGAAAACCATAAAAATCCTGAACCTCGGTTGAAGAACCATCGTGAACATACATTACAAATCAACCAGTGGCTATGCAAGTGGCGAGTGACTAATCATGTATGAGTCTACATCGTGACTCATACCATTAGCAATCACACTCCAGTCGATTCTAGCAGCTTCGCTGGCCATCTAGAAGCTCGTAGGCCTTTTCGGGCAAAATCCTGTGTCAACAGAATGGACCGGTCTCTCCGCGGAGGGACATCCTCCGTGACTGGACTAGAACATGTGGCACCGTGATGTGGTACAGTGACTGCGCAGCGTTGAAGCCACATCACTTGGCAAGCTTAGCACTCGGCAACATGAGTATATTTAGATAATTTACAATCATGATTGATAATCGAGTCCTAATTGCACAGGACAAGGGTTACAAATGGATGTTTCGAGGAGATTATGTTTTATGTACACTGAGAAATCAACATTCATGGATGTCGGCGGATGTCGGCGGATGACGGCCGGGGACGGCGAAAGCTCCGTTATCGGCCGTCCTAACCGTCCGTCACCGTCCTGCTCCAAAAAGACGGCGCCGTTTCCGTCCTGCCCTGGGACGGACGGCGCATCGCCGTCCCGTTCCCGTCCTAGGTCAGGACGGACGGACGGGACGGTTGAGAACACTGAACCTCAGTACAAACATGCAAACGGAGAGAGTGGATGATTACGTCACAAAGCATGCCTTTCTGGATTATGCAGCGAAACATTGGGCAACTCACATTCAAGAGACTAAAATGGAGGAGGACCCGGAGTTGTTAAATTCCGCATTGGAAGTTTTAGATGATGGATCAAATCGATTGCTGACATGGTTCCAGGTGTACTGGATTGGTGTCAATCCATCTAGAAAGTTGATCCAAAACGTTACCAGTCTGATGGTGGCATCGTATCTTGGGCTCAGTGTAGCGGTAGAGCGGCTGATGAAGACGAGTGCTGACATTAACGCTCAGGGTGACCTATATGGCACTGCTTTGAATGCGGCAGCCTGGAGGAAGCACCGTAGAGTTGTCAGTATGCTGCTCAACGCGGGGGCCATCGTATACCTATTTGGGAGCGAATTTAAAAACTTATTGCAGGTTAGTGCATACTGTTTAATATCCCACTGAAGCTATGGCTAACTATCAGCTTGTATTGAATTGTAGGCGGCAAGTAGACTACACAGTTGTCTCTGTGCTAAAACTATGACTGACTGACGTTCGGCGCAAAATGCTTACAGAGAGTAAAATAATGTTACCTCTTTTCACTCATCAAAGATATGACTAACATTATACTGCAGCCGGTAACTGAGCTTCATTAATGCATCACACCACAATTTTTTAGGGTTACTGATAACATTCGGCTTGCTGCCCTTATTAGAAGGCGAGTGAATAACGGAGCCGTCGGCCTGCCCTTTTAACAATATAGCTAACATTCGAATTGTTTGTACTGTAGCATGTAAGTGAATTTCACTCGCGCTACTCGCTCATTGATACGATTAACGAGCTGTTTACTATAATTTGTAGTTTGTAAGTAAAATATTTCTAATGCCCACTCATCTCTTCCTTAATGTTATAGCTAACGTTGACACATTTATTGTGGTAGCGGGTAGGAAACCGCTTCACCGAAAATCACTCCTCAAGACAATGAGGCTGACTGTTAAAAATAGAGATGACCGTAATCTCGTATTAGTAGATTGGAGGATCACGATGAGATGAGAGATCAGGAGGAGCTGAATCGCATAAAGCATATAAGCGGAAGATAGATCATAAGCATAAGCCATGAGAATATGTGCGCACGCGTACAAAGGAGTAGCTTCATGTACATGTATAAAGGCGTAGATAGAAAGCGCCTATGAATGATAACAATCATCTACAGTTCTAACACTGACGTTCAGCGAAATTTAAACATGCAGGAAGTAAAGAAACCGCACCATGGAGCACGCCTCCCGTCAAGTCTAGGCGACATGGCTGACATTCGGATCGCTTTGCAATGCAGTGGGTAGGTGAATCGTGTCATTGCGCTAACATCTCGGGCAACTGATACAACATGACATCGGACTAACTTTTTAATGCAGACAGTAAGTACAGCGCATGCGTCGTGTCAAGACAAGACAAGACGAGATGACTAACGTTCGGCGCGCTTTGCAATGCAGCGAGTAAGTGAACCGCATGACCGCACCCGCCTCCAGTCGAGTGGAGGCGACATGGCTGACGTTCGGCTCGCTTTGCAATGCAGGTCGTAAGTGAAACGCATGACCGCACCCGCCTCCAGTCGAGTCGAGACGACATGGCTGACGTTCGGCTCGCTTTGCAATGCAGTATGTAAGTGAACCGCATGACCGCACTCGCCTCCAGTCGAGTCGAGACGACATGGCTGACGTTCGGCTCGCTTTGCATTGCACCGAGTAAGTGAACCGCATGACCGCACCGGCCTCCAGTCGAGTCGAGACGACATGGCTGACGTTCGGCTCGCTTTGCAATGCAGTATGTAAGTGAACCGCATGACCGCACCCGCCTCCAGTCGAGTCGAGACGACATGTCCCTTCGTCCCTCTCCCGCCCCACTCCTCCCTCTCCCGTCCTCACTATGTACACCCTCCCATTCACCCTCCCCCAAATCGCGCAGCTCCTCTCCCTTTACCTGCGCTCCCACCAGCTTCCCTGCCCCTCCCCGGTCGAGCTACACGCCTGGATCACATGCATCTTCGACGTCAGTCCCGATGAACTCCGGTCCGCAGCTCGCTATGGTTTGGACTCTTTCGGAGTGCATAAGGCTGCGGCGGTGACGGTAAAGAATGCGTTGGAACGGGAAGTCAGGACGCAGCAGAGTTGGGCGGTTCCGGTGAAATTTGGGGAGGTGATAGTGGCATCGGGGGAAACGGTGCAGGAGAAGCACAGAGCGGGGGTTCCTGCTGCTCTGAGTCTAGGGGTAGTGGGCTTCGGTACTCCGGCCACTTCTCGCACCTGATCCGGAACTCCGACGGCAAAACTTGATGCAACAACCACGCCGACAGCGAAAAATATTCCGCTTCCGGCACGGAAGACTTACGCCGAAGTTGCCACCTCGCCACCACCTCCTGGTTTTTCTTCTCCGCCGGCTACTACGAAAGCTAAGTACTCCTCGCCGCCCCCATCCACCCCCGCTACACCGTGGCGCTCATGCACACCCGTTCGCAAACCTTCGCCGTCGACCAACACATCCGCCGAGTTGAGTCCGCTTGCGTTAAGGGATTGGTACGTCATTAACCGCTGTTCTGTTGATGTTCCTTTGAAGCAACCAGGACTGTCAGGAGAAGGAAAGACGGCGTACCCTTCGGCAATGCCGTGTAGGAGGAGAGCAAGGGTGGTATCCCCGTTGAGAGTTTGGAGGTCGAGAGGGAAAGAAAACGATTAGAGGGGACAGAAAGCGGAGGAAGGGTGGCGAAAGGTACCGAGTTTGTGAATTTCACGTGCGGGGAAGGAAATGGTATCTGTAGGGTTTGTGCATTTTTCTCTGAGGCAGGGAGAGAAAACGATTTTAGAAGTTGCGGCTTTCATTGTTTTTTGCACGACACGGTAGACTTACACGAGGCGGTATTATCGGCTAATGCAGTGACGGAATTGTTCCGAGGAAAAGCTTGCGTTTTGTGTTTGTCAATAGTTTCAAACCGCTACTGGTGCTACGCTAGTAAGTATTCCGAGACCAGTTTGTCAAATGCTTAATGTTCACTGAATATGGTCATCGTTATGGAATGTTTGTCATGAGGAATTACTTATGTTTCAAGATAACAGAGTGACTGTTGCATCTCATATTGTCACTATCACCACTTGATTATTCCCAGTGTATCTGATTCCGTTTTTTGCGCAACAGATTTCATGATCGCATGAATCGTAGTCTAGTCTTAATTGAGCATTGATGCTATTTCGGCCAGACCAATGAACTCTATTACTATTCATTTAATTCCTTCCGCATCGCACAGAAAGCAAAGACTCAAAACCAGCTATCACCTAACATCTGCGCAACCAAAAACATGGCATTTCCCAGCACATCGCCGGGCTTCACAGAAATCACCTCAACCCACCGGGATAATTCACGTGTCTATGTATCTTCACACCGCAACAGCGATACATACACCTCTGCGATACCATAATCTTCTTTTCCCGTCTGTCCCCGGACATCTTAGCACCTTTTCTACTCAGGAAATGGCATTCCGTCGTGTCACAGTATTACCCTCCCATCTTCCGTACGCTGAACTGTGTATCCAACAACCAAGTTATTTTCAAACCGCTGAACTGACTGACCAATAGCCAAACCTTACACCCTGAAAACCAGGCTCGACTTTTGTTAAGCTAGTAATTTTGAGAAAACTGTAGAACTTTTGATGTGGAAAACTGAAATCATGCAATCTGTAACCTCTAAGCCCTGATTCAAGATACGGTCGATTGAGATTCATCGAGCCACTATGGAAAAGACATCCATTGCTTACCAGCTCAATAAATATCAATGTCACAGCTGAATAACTCCTCGCACTTGGCAGTGGCCAATATTCAACTTCGGATCCAAGAGCACACCCAGGAACTGATATAATTAATGCAATTCAGAGCTTGATTTCCACGCCTCTAGATTGTATTCTCATTAATGTTAGAACTGAAGTAGAGTCATTATGGTTGAACTATGCAGCCTGCAGGTAGATTTCGATATAAGAAGCCTAGGATTTCCATTTCCTCCAGTTGACTAAACCAAGCGGATTGGGGCCTGAGAGGCCGCGTTTAGTAATAGCCGCCAGGGATGGATCCATTTCATCTACCGGCACGGCTTTCAAGGTCCTATCATGTCTCCCAGTCTCGGGTAGGATGTTTCAGGACGGGCGCTAGAAGGTGCCTTTCAGCGTCAGAGTTACTAATTAGCCGCGAGTTTTGCGCTAGTTGGAACCAGCGTGCAGTGGATGGATGCAGCAGTAGTTGTTTATCGTAGAGATACACTGGAAGGTTTGTGGTGCTGTGGATATGGTGTCAATGTATGACTGCGAGTATCACTCGGTCACTTATGATCACTCGTATTTTGCTCATCACTCGGTGTTGCAGAAGTACATGGGCCGAAGATATGTTACAGATCTGATAGACAGCCCCTGCTGCAGAGGCTGATGCCTCCTGTATATATCTCGAGTCTATCTCCTTTTTTCTTCTCTGTAACTTAAGTCTATACACCCACACAGTTCTCCAGTTCCATATTGTAACACTCGGAATACATCAGGTATCGAGATACCAATTTATACATGATGGCGGTAGGACTGCGTACAAACCTATATAATGTCAGTCCAGAGTTGGGCTGCCATCCAGGGGAAGCATCACACAACTTCAGGGTTCTGCAAGAGATTCCAGCCCTTCCAGACCTATGGAGACTTCAAACCAACACCAGGATTTCTTACTGTTTGGTCCTAAAGCATAGGTGGGGATGCGTCGCCTGCATGCGGGAGACCAATACAAGATTTGACTCCTCGCCCTTGACAGAATGCTTGTGCAACGTAGACAATCCTTACGCTGTAAATCATGGATGTGTGGCTTTCCCGCTTTCTTTATACAATAGGTCTCTCAATATTCTCCACAGTCCAGGGGTAGGCCAGTCTAGACCGAAATGGTCCGGGTTTAGTCCAGTTCAGTGTGGGGTCATTATAGACTGCAATCGGATCAGTCTAGCAATTCATTAGACCAGTTCAGACTTAATCTAGACTGGTCCTGGACTTCATTGTAGGGTTAAGTTAAAACTTGCTGGAATCGGGTTGATAATGGGGTAAATTTGTTAACACGAGGGAAGGGAGATGGAGAAGAAGGTGAAGAGAATGAATTGTCTACCGATAGAAAGGAAGGAATACAGTAGACTTATATACGAAAGACAGAGAGAAGGAAAACTCCAGTCCATTTCGCGTACAGAATTTGTACAACTCAACGCCCAACCCTAACACAAGCAGAAGTTTGTTGTATGTAATTATATTTATAAGCTAGCTTGCTAGTTAAATGCGCAGCGACCATTACTGATCAACCCAAGAACAAGTGATGATGTCCAGCTGCATACGCCTCCCATCGGACTAAGGATCTCACCCATGAGGCCGGTGGATTACCGCTCCATTCCGCACCATCAGCAACAGGCCGCAAACCGAGGAAGAGTCCTAGCCTCGGTAGCGATACTCAGCATCGGGTATGATAACTGGCTCCAGGTGTGATGCTTGTCACCCTCCAGTACGGTGTTCTCTTTCTATATATGCCTATCTTTCCTCCCTCTTTGTATGGCTGAGAATATAACATCTTTCATCTCTCTTTTCAATTGTTCTGAACAGGTTGTTCGTCTTGCTGACTTCACATCAGACAGGCTGAGATGTACAATCTCAAATATTATGCTGTTGCCCTACAAAATTGGCTCCTCTCATCCTAGTTACAGCTGTCCACAGTAATGTTCATCACTGTTCCGCTCTGGACATATTTTCTCCTTAAACTTCATAGCTTAGTATGCAACACACTTCTCATTGTCTCACAAAGAATCAGAGATCCTAAACGGATTTCTGCTTCAGTGGTTTTCTGATTCAGTTAGTTTTGCGCAGCACAGCTCCCCTCACACATGGTGCGCTCCATATTTTCGCGATGTACTCAAGGGTGACAATAAAATATACAGTAGCCTGCTAGGGCCCTGGAGGCGGTTTATCAGTTGTGGTGATCTGGAGGGAAGAAATGTATGCGTGCATTCTGGGACACAGAAAGAACTAGATGGAGAAAGATGCGGCTTATACACAAAGAGTCTTCGGGTATGCCAGTGCCACCCTTTGCCACTTGCTACTCACCACTGCTTAAGTCAAATTTAGCAGCTCAAACAAATGAACAAGTATGTAATAAACGCCATGTTTCCATATGGCCTCTCAGGGTTTTTTAGATTTGTTGGTACCAGGCTTCCCAACGGTCCGGGGCGACTGGCGTCTTTCGGGGCCCCGAATGACGGTCCCGTCCGGGGCATGCATTTCAGAGGCCTGGTCCGTCCCGGTACGGAATCTGAATACCTAGGGCCCGATATAGATGACTGTAGTTTTAGGATACGGTTTTAGGATACGAAGGTAGGGTCTATACGAACTCCAAATCCTGGATGGCATCTGAATGCTGCTGCTGGGTGCCTGAAGATGCAAGGGTCCACATGCAGACGGACGCGGAGGAGCTACAGTTGTGAATGGAGGAGGCTTGGTAGTGAGCAGAGGGTCTTGTTTGTTTGTATGTTATCATGTTTGTATTATAATATCGCCGCGCGCAGTGCGCAGAGCTGGACTGCAGGGCCCTACAGTCTTTTCGTCCGTGGCTCTGCTGTCCTAGTCCTAAACAGTCCTTAGTTTGCTTGCCCCGAAAATTGTCGTCTGGTCCGGGGCTTACTTTTGCCCGGACGGGACGGACTATTGGGAAGCCTGGTTGGTACACCCCCGTCTTCAAATTCAATGCCCAGTTAAGCACTGAATCGCCGGGCCCCATTTGGAATATGGAAGCCACGGATGTTTGAGATCCATGGTTGATACTAATAAAATAAGTCCATACACTATGTGGACTTATCCAAGTTGCTAGCCTCAACACTGTGTAGCTTCATAGGCTGCTGGTGAACGGTCTCATAACCTCACCACCTCAACCCGCTACGTTAAATAATTTCCGCCGCAACTAACTCTGTTCAGGAGCTCAACTCCCAGTACGAACGTTTTCCATGCATGGAAGTTGGTGACACCTTGAATCCAAGGAAGCTCGGAACATTGCAGCAAGGGCCGCTCCGTCTTTTGGGAGCTCGCTGATGCTTGCACAAACTAGCAATGCCAAGCTTGTGAGCATCAAATTGGAATACTGCAGGTGGCAATTTGTATCATCTAAGACTGGCTAAATCAAACGCAAAATTATGCCCCTTCTCACTAGTACATTCAACTTATTGTGTTTGATGAAGTTTCGCAATTGGTTGCGACGTAGCCCGACAAACTATCTAGTGGAGCGAAACCACGTCGTTTGCAGGCCTGAAAGAATACAAAGCTTGGCCTTCTCTGAGCAACCCCTGTGCGCAGCGGCATGGTGGTGTGTTGCTCGTTGGTAACCATCGGCAGTTTTCCTTAATACATCCGCTAAGCTCAGCGACTGTTGTCTTATCTCCGCGCTCTGTTTGTGACGTAGGGTGTAGTATGGAGCTATTGCGATTGGCTCCTGCAAATCACAGCCCTGTCCTACATGTAGCGTGGCGCTAATTTAGGACTCGTCATTTATATTGCGTCACTCCAGACCAAAGTGTGGTACACATGCAACGTCATCGAGTTTAAGGTTCCGATTGGACGAAAGGCTCCAGGCTTGTGTTGGTGTGGGTCGCTGCAGTGCGAGCTTGTTTGTTTTAATCATAATAGTGTGCTAACACCCCGCAATTTTATTTCAAGTTTTCTAACTAACGAAACAGCGGACAGAAACATTCTATCGCTCCAAGTAACGATTTTTCGAAAAGTTAATCCATTAAAGCGAATACCTCATATAATTTATTAGACTAACTTCGTATAAGAAATTCAATGGCATCTCATGGAGATCCACCCGCAGACGAGCATCTGGCTTCGGCGGAGTCCGACGATTCCTTTGGTAGCCTCCTGTCGACCACGCTTGCGGACCTCATTTCGCGACCTACCAATGATGTTGTCTATCTCGGTAATGCAATCGATATGGCCCAAAAAGCTCTCGCAAAAGCGCCTACCGACTTCGCCATCCCAGCGGATTACTACAAAACTTTGAATGTTCTATTCGAACGAAAATATCAACAGACCAATGATCTAGCGGACCTTCAAGCGGCTATCGCATGGGCGGAACAGGGAACCACTGTTATCCAACGAAACATCGATCAAATATATTGTTTGAGCAACCTTGCTGCCTGCTTGGTTTCTAAGTATGAGCACACTGGAAGTCTTGAGGATCTTTACGAGGCGACAAAGCGAATGAAAGAGGTGCAACCAGAATCCTTTCGGAATCTCGTTATACCAGCAAAATCGTTGAGCACCCTCCGCGGCATCTTTGCAAATTGGGTGCGGGTAAAAATGGCCGTTGAAATATCACTGGTTTCGCCTGGTGCAATTCCCGCTACTATTTCTAATCTGGGCTCTCAGGACACTACAGATCCAACCTGTCTCGACAATGTAATCTATTTGGTCGAAAGTGTTCTGGGATATACCAAGCTAGGACACACCCTTGAGGAAGATAGTTTCGGCCAACTGAGCATCATGCTATACAAACGATATCAGCGTATGGGGAATTCTGTTGACCTCCAAAAAGCGATCAAGTTTGGGGAATTGGCCGTAGCCGCAACTCCCCTTCACAATCCTGGCCGAGCTCACAATTTAAGCAACCTGATGATCATGCTAAGATGCAGATTCGAGCAGACAGGAAACCTAGACGACCTACAACAAGCGATCTTGCGGGCCGAGGAGGCAGTTGCTACAACACCCCGGGACCATCCATACCGAACTTCCCGTATGCACAATTTGATGACCATTCTGAGCTTAAGAGCCCTGCAGACCAGAGACCTAGGCGACATACAGCAGGTAATCTTGAAGGCCAAGGAGGTCATCGCCATAACTCCCCAGGACCATCCCAACCGAGCTAGCCGGATTAATAACCTGGGTATGATACTGAGATGCAGATTCGATCTGACAGGAGACCTAGACGACCTACATCAAGCGATCTTACATGCCGAGGAGGCAGTGGCAGCCACTCCTCTGGAAAATTCTGACCGAGCTGGCTACCTTAGCCTCCTGAGGGATGGGCTAAGATTGAGATTCGAGTGCACAGGGGTCGCCGATGACATACAGCGAGCGGTCTTGTGGGCCCAGGAGGCGGTGGCCTTAACTCCCCTGGACCATCCTGACCGAGTTGGCAATGCAAACATGCTGGGTATCGTGCTCTGTTCGAGATTCGAGCGGACTGGAGACCTTGCAGACTTGCAGCAGGCGATCCTGCTCGTTAATGAGGTGGTTTCTGCAACTCCGCACGACGATCCGGACCGACCTTGTCATTTGCAAACCCTGGGGCATATGCTGAGCTTGAAATTTGAACGTACGGGAGAACTAAACGACCTACAGCAAGCACTCTTATGTGCTGAGGAGGTGGAGGCTGCAACCCCTCTGGACCATCCTCACCGAGCTAGCCATTTGGATAGCGTTGGGAGTATACTGAGCTTAAAATTCGGGCAGACTGGAGATATTGATGACCTAGAGAAGGCAATTCTGCAGGCCGCGGAGGCAGTGGCTGCTACTCCTCTGGACGATCCTCACCGAGCACACCGGCTGGACAACCTGGGCCCTCTGCTGCATTCGAGATTCAAGCGGATAGGAAAGGACGGTGATTTACAGCAGGCTGTCTTGCGCACAGAGGAAGCAGTTGCCCTCACACCCCTCGACCATCCCAAACGCGCTGGCAGGGTTAATAACTTGGGTATCATGTTGCTTTCGAGGTTCGAGCGGACAGCGAACCCGACCTACCTACAGCAAGCGATCTTGCGGGCCGACGAGACTGTGGCTATAACTCCCTTGGACCATCCAGACCGTGCTCGCTACTTGTACAATCTGAGCAATGGGCTGAGCAAAAGATTCATGTGGAGTGGAAATCTAAACGACCTACAGCAGGCAATCTCACGGGCCGATGAGGCGTTGGATGCGACCCCCCTGGACCATCCTGACCGGATTGACCGGCTGGACATCCTGGGCAGCAGTCTGCGTCTAAGATTCGACCGGATAGGAGACATAAACGACCTACAACAGGCGATCTTGCGGGCGGAGGAGGCATTGGCTGCAACTCCCCAGGACCACCCTACTCGAGCTGTCCGGCTGGACAACTTGGGGAAAGGGCTAAGCTCCAGATTCGAGCGGACAGGAGATACTAACGACCTACAGCAGGCGATCTTACGGATGGAAGAAGCGGTGGCCGAAACTCCCCAGGACCATCCTGACCGACCTGGCCAGTTGAACAACCTGGGCAATCGGCTGAGCTTGAGATTCAACCGCAAGGGCGACCTAGACGACTTACAGCAGGCGATTTTGTGCGCGGAGGAGGCAATAGCTGCAATTCCCCTGGACAATCCTGACCGTGCTTGCCAGCTGTACAACCTAGCCTGCAGGCTATTATGGAGATTCAGCAGGACAGGAGACCTAGTTGACGTTCAGCAGGCGATCTTGCGGGCTCAGGAGGCGATCGGTGCAACTCCTCTGAACCATCCCGACCGAGCTAGCCGTTTGGATTGCCTAAGCAATGGGCTCCGCTCGAGATTCGAAAGGATAGCAGATCTCATCGACCTACAGCAAGCAATTTTGAGGGCTGAGGAGGCTGTTGCAATAACTCCCCTGGGCCATCCCCACCGAGCTGGCCGCCTCCACAACCTGAGCGATAGGCTAAGCTTGAGATTTTTGCGAAACGGAGACCTTAATGACCTACAGCAGGCAATCTTGCTGGCCGATGAGGCAGTGGCTACAATTCCCTTGGACCATCCTGACCGAGTTCTCTTCTTGAGTAGCATTAGTAATAACCTCAGGTTGAGGTTCGAGCGGACAGGTGACCCAGACGACCTTCAGCGGGCGATCTTGCGGGCCGAGGAGGTAGTGGCTATAACTCCCCTGGACCATCCTGACCGAGCAGGCAGGTTGAACCACTTGAGCAAAGGGCTCAGCTCGAGATTTGAGTGGACAGGTGACCTAAACGACTTACAGCAGGCGATCTTGGGAGCTGAGGAGGCGGTGGCCGCAACTCCCCTCCACCATCCTAAGCGAGCTGGCCGGCTGAGTGACCTGGCCAGCATGCTGCATTTGAGGTTCGACAGGACAGGAGCCATTGACGACCTACAGCAGGCAGCTTTATACATTGAAGAGGTGGTAACTACAACTCCCCTCGATCATCCCGACCGAGCGCGCTGGTTGAACAATTTGGGCATAGTGCTGAGTTCGACATTCCGGCGGACAGGACAGAACGGCGATCTACAGCAGGCTATCCTTTGCGCTGAGGAGGCAGTGGCTATTACTCCCCTTGACGATCCTAATCGAGCTGTCTGGCTGAATAACCTGGGAAACTGGCTGAGGTTACGATTCAACCGGACAAGCGACATTGCGGACCTACAGCAGGCCATCACTCGGGTCGAGGAGGCAGTTGCTGCAACCCCCTTGGACCATCCTGATAGAGCTTTATGGTTGAACAACCTGGGCAACAGGCTGAGTTTGAGGTTCATTAAGACAGGAGATGTTAATGACCTTCAGCAAGCTATTATGCGTGCTGAGGAGGCCGTAGATGCAACTCCCTTGCAACATCCTTGTCGAGCGACCAATTTGAACAATCTTGGTGACGGATTAAACTTGAGGTACAAGGTCGCAAAAAACTCCAACGACTGCGAGCGTGCCGTTTGCTGTTTTCGGGAATCCATTGGCCTTCATTTTGCTCCTCCAACTGATCGCATTAATGCAGCGTCAAGCCTTATTCCAATACTTGAAGAAGATGAAAATTGGGTAAATGCCAGCGAAATCGCTGAGATTGCTGTTAATCTACTCCCGCACATTAGTTCACGATCGCTGGGCCAAAACGATCAACAATACATGATAAAGCGGTACAACGGTCTGGCTTCTCACGCTGCAGCTTTCGCGCTTCAGGCTGGAAAATCGGCGGCTGTAGCTGTGCAACTTTTAGAAGTTGGTCGTGGTGTTATAGCCAACCTCCAATTTGAAACCAGAACAGATTTTACCGACCTCAGAGAGCAACACCCGCTAGTGGCAACAAAATTTGCACAACTTCGCGATGATCTGGATACATCAAACAATCAACCCATAGCGCATACAGATCCTACTGCACCAAAGCCCTCCCGTCATTTGACCAGCCTGGAACTGGATAAAACTGTTGAACAAATTCGACAGTTACCAAACTTCGAGCGCTTTCTTCTTCCTCCGACTGCAAGTGAGCTAATGATGGCTGCTGATCACCTGCGCCTGTAGTTCTTATCAACGTATGTTCCTTACGTTGCGATGCATTGCTCATTCAACCACATAATATTACAGTATTGCACCTCCCTGATCTGCACGAAGCCGATATCGAACAACATTCAGTTCTTATGAAGTCTCGGAGTTTGGCGAGGCACCAGATGTTGGATCTATTAAAATGGCTCTGGGATGTCATGGCAGGTCCTGTGCTGGATGTATTAGGATTCCGAGAGACTGAGAAAGTAACGTCAGAAGAATGGCCTCGCGTATGTTGGATTCCGACTGGTTCGCTTTGCCTTTTACCCATTCATGCCGCGGGATATCATTGCGAAACAAGCTCGCGGACTGTTCTCGATCGTGTTATACCATCCTACAGCTTATCAATCAAATCGCTGCTATACGCACGTCGAAATAAAGCGCAACGGATTCAAGGTGAAACATCGGATAAAGCAGTACTTGTATCAATGGCCTCGACACCAGGATGTACCGACCTTACATTTGCTAGAAAAGAGACATTAGAGTTAGAGAGTCTCATTCCTGCCTCAGTCCCGAGAGTGGTATTGCACAAACCTCATAAAAAAGCGGTTTTAGCAGCCTTACATGGTTGTTCGGTCTTTCATTTTGCTGGCCATGGCCTATCCCACCCTTCCGACCCTTCAATGAGCACCTTGCTTATGACTGATTGGCAAACAAACCCATTGACAGTTAAAGATTTGGTCACTATGAAGTTCCATCAAAACCCTCCTCTGCTCGCATACCTTTCGGCTTGTTCGACTGGCGACAATCAAGACCTGAAATTGCTCGATGAAGGTATCCATTTGATGGGTGCCTGTCAGCTTGCGGGATTTCGTCATGTCATTGGCTCGCTGTGGGAAGTATCTGATAAGCACTGTGTTAGTGCGGCTAAGGATGTTTACCGTACAATGGTAACGGCCGGTATGAGCGGTGAATCCGTATCTCAGGGTCTACACAATGCTGTAATGAGTCTCCGGGGTGGCCCCCGCGGCGGGGCATACATGACTAGGGAGTCTAGAGATGCACGCTTGGTTGAGACTGACGAAAGCCCGGAAAATGACATTGGCGATCCCTTTATTTGGGCTGCATATATCCATATGGGAATCTAGAAGTAGGTTGTGAGTGTTGTTTTACTGAGGGAGCATAACTAACCAATTTTCGGTTAGGCACAGTTATGCTTGTATGTAGCGGTAGAGGTTCAGAGTTCTAGGATAGGAGTTTAAGAACAAGGTGAATTTGGGTGAGAAATGGGGATTCGGGAGTTAAGTTGCAGGATGCGGCGGCGGAAGTTCGGTCTGCCATTTATTTTTCTAATGAGTAATACAATGTTTTGGAAAGTCTCAGAACAAGGTGTAGAGCTGAATGGTTAGTTGATCTCTACAATCTCACACTTGGTGAAACCTTCCGTATCATTGTGATGCGTTCTAGATAGTTTGAGAATTGCGGTCGTTGCTGAAGTACTGACACGCCCTCGAGGGCATCCGCATCTGCCCACTAATAAAGAGAACTGCAGTCATTAGCTGCGAGACTGGGTAATTGCACCTTCTGAAAGGAGCTGTACGTCTAGTACAACCACTACATAGTAGTGTGTCACTTGATTTTACATGATCAGTAACTGTCGAAACGATACATTCCCGAAACAAGACGCACTGCCGGAATGAAACACCGTACTAGATATTGACAAGGAGTTTGGTACGGTGGCTTCCTTTGCATACGGAGCTGGAGGACTAGAGCCGAAAGCTCTCGAGCATAAGACCGGTGGCTTATGTTGTACCGAACATGCTGTGTGGAACCTCTCGTGACCGAAACTGAACACAAGAACTAAAGTGCATGCGGCTCCGCCGCGCCCAACCCTAAACCAACCTACGTGATGACCGCACTCAAATCCGTCCCCACAAAAATCCGCCCAATAGCTTACAGCCCCCATGCCGAGGAGAAGGCCTAGCCCGGTGGTGGTACTCGGCATCGGGCTTCTGTTGTGCTGAAGCCATCCCCGAGAATGGTCTTTTCTTCCTTTATCAGCCTGCGTATTTCTTTAGTTGTACAGCAGCCAATTAATCATCTTCTCTCTTCTTTATTGTTCTCAACACTAGATCAAAAGCGTTCGTCATAAGTTGTAGTGAATTTGGGAGGTGCAAACTCTGCAAAGGGTAGCAACTGGCTCACTTCAACGACCCAAACTCCCCTATGTAACCTGATACTGGCTTTATGCTGGCGCTGGAATTGAGGTATTGGGCCAGCTTGTAGGTAGTTTGTAAAGTGAAGTCAACCATCTGGTTGATCTGAGCAAAGCGCACACAGTACCATTCTTTGTCGAAGACAGGGACGATTGGAGGCCTGCTAGGGATGCTTCATGACTATCCCCAGCGGGGGGTCGGTGGATGTTGGTTAATTATTATAGTTGTCTTGAATTAGTCATGCAACCAGCATCTACAGTCTAGTGTAAACCATGAGATGCAAACGGGTTGAGATTCCCATACAAAATCCGCTTCCTTGTAGGTGTGCATGGGATATAGATGCAATCGCCCTAACAAATCCTAAGTTTTTTTCGAAAGTTGCAAAGAATGGTAAATGTTCTAGTCAGTTCACGGAGGATGACAGTCCGCGGAGTGACTAGTCAACCCGCGGAGTAACTGGGCTCCTTGAACTGCCTAGTCAGCTCACGGAGTCTACACACTCCGTGGGCTGACTAGTTACTTCACGGAGAATTCTACCGCAAAACCACTCCACGAGCTGACTAGTCAGTTCGCGGAGTGTACACAAATGCCTTACATGCGGAGTGCCTTGCACGTAGAGTGTACATGAATGCCTAACACGCATATATTCACATGCATGTATGGGCATGCATGCGCACTCAAATCAACGCACATCGCGAAACTCGACTGTACTTTGAAAGTTTCTGAAAGTACCACCTGATTTCAGGCTTTCGGCTGCTTTCCACAAACTTTCCACAAACTTTCGCTGGGAATGCTCTTTCGCGCCCTTTCAGGCTTGGAAATTTTCAATTCGGTGGCCCGTTCGCTCCAGTGGCTCTTTCGCTGCAGAACTTCTTCCGCGCTCAATTCAGCTGGTCTTTTGAAGCCGTCCTCTGCAGTGATGCAGCTAGCTAGTCTTTTGTACCCTCCGGCAGCGACTTTTATCACTCTTTCAAGTATCGAGAGGATTCCCTGGGCCACAAATGAAAGGTATCTTCAACCAAGCAGTATAAGGTTACGTGGCAGAAAAAGAGAGTTCTTGAGAATCAATTGACTTAGTGGATTTACAGTTCTTATTCACAAATCATGACGTCGATAGACTTTTAGACGAAGTTTATTCCCGCGACTAACTCCGTGACCAAATCTGACACCCACACCTGCGGTCTCAGTCTGAGAATCTCACGATGTCCAATGGCCATGGTGTTGAGGATTTAAGTCGATGGTACTGGTTAATGGCGATACTTGGACTCATGGGGAGAGCAGATCTCCGAATCAGATTTGACAGAGGAATCCGCAGCTTGATTTTCAAGGTAATTGGCGCGGTGGAAGTGCGAGTGTGAGTTCAAGCGCGAGCATGAGTACAAGCATTGATTGCGAACATGCGTATATGGTAATAATTAACAATCTACTAGATCTTCATGAACATGGTGGTGACACTGACTCGGCAATGGCCCTATGATAGTAGTACCACCACACTAGGATTCGAAGTTGAGCTCAGATATTGAGTTAAGTCCGCATGGCTAGTCTACTGGCCAGAGCTTTCGACGCTGACAAGAGCTTCCACTGGCCAGAGCTGCACCACTGGCCAAAGCTAGAGCTTCGGATGCGGACCAGAACATGAGCTTCGCTCGCAGACCCGAGCTTCTTGCTGGCGGCTGAACCTTGAGTTTACCGCGCCGGATAACCTTGAGTATAGTGCTGCCGCCTCATCTGCAAGAAAGCATGAAAGTGTATCTGCGCGAAAGGAAATACGCAGCGAAAGCCGGCGGAAAGCATGAAAGATCGCCGCGCTTTCAAAGTTGGGGCCGTCTGACACCTTCTGGATTCGCTTTCGCACCAGTGAAAGCCTGAAAGAGCCTGAAAGCAACTCGTACAGTTTTGTGATTTGAAATGCTGATCAATTAATGGGATTCGATCATGTGAATGCAATGAAGTTAGAATAAAACCATGTTTAATAGACTTGGCTTCGGACAATCGATATATAACTAGTAGTACAAGTGAGCTTGTGAATCATTCTATGAACCGGTTCGAACCGTTGACAATACTGAAGAAGAGACGGTTTCAAATGATGGCATAGAGCATAGTATAATTATAGTTGCACTAGAATGTTTAGCGATCGTAGGGATCACGATGATGATGTACAGCGTAATGATTATTTTTGATTTAGTGTAATTGGCAAATATATGTACCGGTCAGTTCAGGGATCCGTGAACTGACTGGTTCGTTCACGGAAGGTGGGACTCTGTGAACTGACTAGTCACTCCGCGGACTAACATTCTCCGTGAACTGACTAGAACAGTAAATTACTCCGTAACTACACAATTGAGATACGATCGGCGACTACAGCTTAATCAATAACTCCAAGGGCTTCCTGTTAATAAAAATCATGTCAGTTGTACAAGATTTGAATGTTGAAATATGGAAAGGGAGAACTGTGTGAATAGACTTAAGATACAGAGACTGGAGAGCAGGAGAAAGACTCGAGATATATACAGGGTAGTTGGGAGCATTATGCCCTACCGGCTGTGTGCCTTGACATCAGCTCATCTGAAGCTCAGCTCGGTCAGGTTCATGCAATATTGAGTGTTGAATAGTTGTTTGATTGTATCTAGAACTATGCCGAATCTATGGTCTATATAGAGCGTGCCATACAGTGTAGAACTCTCGTGATTATGCACCACTGCATATCCTCGTATTCTCATACACGTTTCATGATCATACAAGATCTCGTACATGCCATGAACCTCATCCAAGCCATGAACCTCATACAAGCCATGAACCTCATACAAGGTAGGAAACAGTAGACGAAACCCATATATGCAACACTTCCCCCTCTTGCTACATTTCATGGAGCAAGAAACAAAAACAAAAACAAAGGTAAAACAAAATATTCGTGCGGTGATTCCCATAGCAGCCTCCTTAAAACTCTGAGATTGTTGAACAGGGAAAGAGTACTACCGTAGCCTCAGGATGGCCATCCATAAAGAAGCAAAGAAAATAAAGAAATCCATCATATCTATCCGAAAACAAAGTTGAAATAACCTTAAATTGTGCATTTGTCGATCACCATAATCCCATTGCTTTCGTGAATTTGGCATGCATATCTTTGGCTAGTGCCTTTGTGAATATGTCTGGCATATTTTCGTCCGTATGGATGTAGGAGTAGTCGATTATCTTGTGATTATGGAGATCTTGACTGTTGTGGTAGCAGACGTCTATATGCTTCGTCCGAGCTTTGATGATTCCAGTAGTGATGTGAGCGAGAGCGTAACGGTGCAGTTACGGTGGCATTGTCGGTGTCATTGCTGGCGTCATTGCCGTGGATATCCTTTTGGAGTTGGAGCAACCATTTGGCTTCTCTGGAGGCTTCCGAACAGGCGATGTATTCAGTTTTGAGAGATGACATGGCGATTGGATCTTGTTTTTGTGATTGCCAAGAGATGCCACCGCTGCTGGGAAGAAAGATGTGCCCGCCTTGAGACTTGCGGTCTGCGCTGTCATTGGCCCAATCGGAGTCCGTGTCTCCTGTGACTTGATCTTCGTAATCGATGAAATGTAGTCGAAAATCGGCGGTGTTTTTGAGATATCGGAGGACTCTCTTGGCAGCGGATATATGGCTGGTGTATGGGCGCGAATTGTACCGGCAAAGAGAGGCGACTGCAAACGACATGTCGGGCCGAGTTGCAAGGGCTGCATACATCAGTGATCCAACGATAGCTTGTACTCTCTGATGTCTTCCAGCTCTTTCTCCCCCCGATCCTTGGCCAAGTCTAGCTTCACATTAGGATTCATTGGAGTCATTGCACAGTGAGCGTTCTGCATGTCGAATCGCTTTGGTATGGTGTTAATGAAGGTCTTCTGGCCAAGGGACGTGCTGGTACCGTCACGGCGTATTTTGATGCTGAGGAATTGTCGTGCTGGGCCGAGGTCTGTGATCTTATATTTCTCTGATAGCTTTGCCTTCACCTCAATCGAATCTTTGGTTCCCGCTTCCGTGCGTGAATACAACATCGAGATGTGGTCGACATATAGAAGTAAGAAGATACCGCCACCGCGAATATAAAGGTCAGGGTCAGCAATTGATTGTACAAATCCAAGAGAGAGTAGACTAGCATTGATATCTTGATGCCATAGTTGCAGTGCCTGCTTGAGGCCATAGAGTGCTTTATTTAGTCTGACGACGATTGTTGGCGTGTGGATCCCTTCTTGCCAGCGTTCGGGCAGTGTCATGTAGATGCTATCGTCGTCCACCTCTGGGTTGAGAAACGCAGTAACTACATCCAAATGATCGATATTCCATCCACGTCTCCTGACTAGTGAGATGAGATACCAAAAAGTGGTTAGCTTGCC